>JAHWFP010058315.1:0-27825 GCA_023313725.1 Lithobius niger
TATTTATGCTATTTATTGCTATTTAATCTCCTTTTTATTTGTCGTAATGTTGATAACGACCAACTTGATTTCTCGTAAGCGGGTGAAGAAGAGCCTTGGAAATTTGTGTGATGCTATTGGTGGTCGAGGTGGCTTGACGGTGAGAAGGCCTAGCCTAGAAGCTAGAAGTAGGAGATATGATTCGTATGTTGACAAAGGGAACAATGACAAAGTTCCTCTCACTACTACCGATTTAGCTAGGTAACATTTGACTGGGTTTAACTATACAATCATACAGTACCTTCCTAAAGCACCGAACAGAACGAACCAAACCCTCACTGTTGGTGACAGTTCAGCTCATTCCCTAGTATAGCCGTGTTGATATGGCTTGCTTACATCAACCATCGTCAGCGATTAGTCTGTTTCCGGCAAAACTGTTACTTCGCGCATGCTCAAAAGCTCCACCACTGGCAACCACCCTGCACCACCGCTCCGAGATGGTTTGAAGTTTGGCATTGCTCGCGCCTGGTTACATCCATTTGCCTAGCCTGGTCCACTCAATTAGCCATGTCTGGTCACGACGTATCAGGTGCTCTGTTAAGCTTGTTGATTTTGCTGAGCTGTGATTGCACTTTCGGAAGGTAGTAAACGGCTGACGCAACGTTACTGCGCACGCGCGACGTCAAGTTTGGAGCCTAACTGTCTCTAACAGTGGTGTGTTCTGTTCGCTCTGTTCGGAGGTTTAGAAAGATACTGTTAATTTGTATATTTGACTCGGATGACGTTAGCCTGTATGAAGTTTACGTTAAAAATGTGTTATTCTTTATTTACGGTTGACAAACCAAAATGTTTAAATATTCGGCCGAAGTTTTAAAAAATTCTAATTAAAAATTTTTTTTTTTTATTCATTGCATATTTCCACATAATTAACTTTAAAAGTACAGCATTGGACAAGGAATTTTGAACGTGTTATTATCACACAAGCATCCATGCAGTTCGATATTTTTTCTGGTTCTCCTATTAAGGTTCCAATACGGCAAGGTGCGCACACACAACAGTGCCTAGGACCTAACTACAGACATATGATACAGGCGAAAGCACTCCATCGAAGATTGTGGGGTCATGATGCTTTCAAAATACGTTGTCCAGTACCGTTAGGTACTTGTGTAGGCTGATGCAAGTCAAGATGATATAAAAATATAAAATCCATCATAGTTTTCTCAGGATAATGGCAATCCTCTCAAAAACCAAAACTGGTGAAAGTGGCCGACAAGTTCAGAATGGTTCGGCCCTTCAAAGGAGTGAAATCAACAGACAAAAACATTCGCCAAGTTAATCGCACCGACTGATGGTACAACAGTTAAATGAAAACTCGGTAGCAATGATCAAGTTTTCATTTTACGTCCAAAGTATTATTCGGTAAGATTAGCTTGGTGAATGTTTTGTCTGGGTGATATCACTCCTTAGAAGGTTCGAATCATTCAGAACTTGGCGGCCCCTTTTACCAGTTTTGGTTTTTGATATGATATCACTTTTTTTTATTACTTAGTAGTGGTTCTTACCAAATTCTTATCCAGATCTTTTGGCTCCTTTGTGAACAATTGCAAAAGTAAAACAGCAGGTTACCCTCTCATGTGTTTTGGTTGAAGATTTGATTGGCGCGGGTTACGATGTGCAATAATATTCTGCAGATGTGTAGATGAGTTGATTTTAGTTATTAGTGCTTAATGCACGGTGGTGACGTCACGCCCAAACATCCCAATGCTAAAAGTGTAGTCGTTATATTCGGTTAATCTGAAAACCCATACACGTCACCGTGGGTTAATTTTGATAACCCACACTTTTTTGATAACCTAACACTTTTTCCGGGGTCTACACAACCCCTGCTCCCACACAAATAATAACCACACTGCAACACTATAATGACCGACTTGGCAAAACTACCGTACAGAACACAAATTCAACCAGCACATCCGATTGCAACGAGCATAAATAGGCACATTTGCAACCTGCGGCAGTTATCGTATTAACACGAAAAAAAAAAAAAAACCTGGCTACTATCCTAGGCCCCCAACCATGGAGGAATGCATGGCCCAACCCAACAACCTTTCGTTCCGACAGTACGAAAACTAGGCGCTCGTGCGATTTCCCTCCACCCCTTCGATATTGGACTAGCCGTTTCTCGCAGACGAGCAAATTTCGCCGTTAAACCGGCTATAGCTCACGGATATCTTATTACATTTTAACATTCATCTTCGTCTGCCAGTACTCTGTTACTGTCATTAATGAGTTCTCTGTTCTTGTTTCTGGGTTAGAAATAAAATGTAAATATCTCCGGCTAATTTTTGCCATGCATTCGCTTGCATGTGTAAGGCCAGGTTTACGCAACCACTTGCTTTTACATTCTCGCAGCTAGAAGCTAGAAATCATCTGAAATTCCAACATGGCGGCGGTTTTATGTCTGCCGCCTCGCAACGAAAACAACAAATAACGTGTGTTCAGAAGCGTTTGGGAAAATTGTTTCGTCATGAGGAATTCTTTATATTATTGGCACGGATTATAAGACTGCAAGTATTTACTCAAACGGTGTCGGGTTTAGCTAATCCATTTAGCGTTGTTACCGTGGCAATGTCACCTTTGCCATCGCGATTGAGTTCTAGCTGCGAGAATGCAAACACGAGTCGTTGCGTAAACCCGCCCTGAGTCATCTACGCGAATCCAAGACTGGTTTTATTTAACACTGCCCCATGGTGAATGTGCCATAATATTCGTCGTACTTAGCAGAAATTCTTATCAAATTCCTATCCAGGTTTAAAGTAAAACGACAAGTAAACTTCTCTGGTTAACCAAAGAAGTGTATTATTATGATGGCGTGGATGGCGGTGTGCAACAAGTCAACAGATGACTCAGTGGTGCCTATCCCCCCCCCCCTGGTCCAGTGATGAGTTACCCCCACCCCTCAACCAAATGTCCTTTAATAACAAATGCCCTCCCACCAGTTTAAAAAAAAGGTACTCCTATATGTCCGAATTGGAGTACTGCTTGGAGCGCCACTTCCCCGCCGCACACAAATTTACAGCCGTGTTATTTTCACACGATTTTTTTCTATCCCGTCATAACAGCCGGGTGCTGCAACAGCCGTGCATAAAATTCAACCCTGCATAAAATTATAAACGAAAACATAGTTTTTTATTGTATTTTTTATATTTATGTTTTGTGTAGACTGTTGATTGGTTATGTTGTGTTGTGGTGACTGGTGGTTTGTTGTTGTTACATAATAAATACATCGATATTTTCCACCCCCTCCTAAAATGGCAGTGAGAAGTTGCTCCTCACTAACCCCCCCCCCCCCCTCTCTCTCTGGGCACCACTGACAGATGTGTAATGACGTGCCACGTCAACAATATCTTGAGTAACCATTTTCCCAATATTTTTATTTCATCAATTTTTTTTATTTAGTTCGTATCACTTTCTTTTTAACACTGTTCAAGTTCTGATTTAACGTCCGAAGTATTATTTATTTTTCATTGTGTATTTTTACTCGGCTCAAGTAGTCAGCAGATGTGTGCGGGACACAATTTCTTTGAAAACTTTGTTTAGATTTCTCGCGATATGCACGGCAGTACACACGTTGTCTTGTTGTAGTTGGACGTTCAATGAGGGACGATGCTTATAATGCTAACATAGGTTATAACAATACTGTCGTTGCATGGCCTGGTATATGCAGTTCGTATCAGACTTCAGCCATTCGTCCAATTCACAGCTGAAATTCTTCCCTCAATCTCGGTATCGGTTAATAATCGGCACCTGCTACTAGTAGCCCTTTACAAAAATCTCACTAAAGTTCAACATTATAGCTAAAAATGTAGAAAGAAGCTATGTAGACGTTGGATACGTGTATATTACAAACAACGGGACTGAAGAAAACGGCTTCAGGAAATTAAATTTTATTTGCTTCATTCAGAGGTTTGGTTTGGTCCTGTTGAGCAGTAAGTGAGGAGCCGTTTAACCAGTCAATCAATTTACTCTGGCGAGCAAGTGTTGGCGAGTTATTCAGTGCTGGCGAGCAGTTGGCAAGCAATTTTCCGGTAATCACAGCTAACTACTTCACGCTTTAATTTTAGTCTACTGATGTGCGTTATACAGTACTTTTTGAAAATTATACAAGCTTCTGAAAATCAATACAACAATTTACCTGGAAACGCATAAACTCTTACAAGCCCTCCATGCGTTTTCAATTACGTATAACATTTAATTTGTTTCTACGTTTGTTTGATTTCTTGCTTTTTAATTAATTTTTTTGTGGTATTCTGTTTAAAGGTCTTTGTATCAGTCTTTCTGCTCTGTTTCCCATAATTATTATTTACTAGCATCGTGTCCGGCTTCGCCCGGGGATTTGTTTGACCCGTGGTTGTTTCCCAGTATTTGCTCGGTGCTGCCTGATCGTTCACTGCAACAGTCTATTTTTCTTTGTGTAACACTCCCCCTTTCCGCCAATCCTCTCCCTCAGCAAAGTAATATCGTAATCCAATAGTGGCTCTAACATAAGCACTGCCACACCTACGGGCATTCCCCGTTCAGGCCCCTCCCAACTCCCAGTAGCGTGCGAAACATAACTGTCTTTCGTACATGACCGTCACTTAAGACATGCCTTTGCGATGACCACGCCGACTTCTTTTCAGGGCAACATCGTCCCAGTTTCAATTTCAAGCCAAAGAATTGACACACTCGCACGTTTTCATTGTTCCCCTTCCGGGGGTCATCGTTGCGGTTGCTTCATTTCTGCTATGAGACTTTGGTTTATAATGTAAGAAGATAAATGGTATATTAGATATTTGTCTAAAAATGTTTTAGTCTCTTACAAATTCCTGCATATTCGAAGGACGAGGTAGTACCTGTGTTGGAACTCTCGCTTCTATTTCATCTTTAGTAACAAGGTTGACTGAGACAGTGTAGGTGCGGTTCTCCCTTTTCGGCTCCTTGCTAGTTCGTAGTTCATCCATGCCATACGTGTTAGTTCTACTGGCACCATTGTACTCTTTTAGGTCGCCCATATTGAGAATATATTGATGCGCTACAAAAATGCCAAACCTTTTACTGGTTTCGTTGCCAACAAAACGAAGAGGAAGTTTTATATACAGCTGAGCCAAGCTGCCACAACTGCTGTGACGAAGTCAACAGCGTGAATGTAAACTGTCATCTTCGGTCAAGGCCAGACAAAACACAGCAGCTTTGACGACGTCATAACTGAATGTTGAACTGACTGAAAGACCTTCTTTCACAACTGATCATCCTGTTAAAAAAAATTTAGAGAAAGCCGCGCCAGTTTGACCGGATTACGAGGGCGCCCTGTATCGCCTAACGAAATTTACAACTTTCACGTGGCCTTAATTTTAATGCACCCTGGAACAAAATTGCAAACATAGATTGGGAGAGGGCAGCTACGATTAGAAAATTTTTAAAAATAAATCTGGCGAATTTGTGTATTTGATAATGGCATTTACAGTCTGTGTAGGACCACTATTCCATTTTCCTCTGGTCTCCTTGTCCTACTGAGACCCGAATGAATTTTTCATCATTTTTTTTAAGTATACGTGTTTTTTTTTTAGTTTATTAAGTTGGTGTCAGTCTCACCCGGCTTCGCCCGGTGTTTTGTTTCGCCCGTGGTTGTTTCACCGTTTTCGGCCGGTGTTGCCTGAAGGTTGACTGCGACAGAGAATTTTTCTTCCTATAATATTCCCCTCTTCCTCCCATCCTTTCCATACCATTATTTCCCCTCCCCCTTTCTTCTAATCATCTTCTTGCCCTCTCCCTGCCCTTTCCCCTCCCCCTTTCCTCCCTTCTTATCCACGTGCTTGTCCCTCTACTTCCCTTCATTTCTTTTGCTACACGTAGTTGAATTTGGATGGGTAGGTCAGTTAAATACTGCTCCTGCCCCTCCTCCTTTTGCAAAAACTTTGGAAAAACTGATTATGTGCCATCCCAGACAATTAAAAAAAAGTTATCTTTTAGGTTCAGTTAATGCGTAATCATAAGCTTAATGGTATTAAACGCACTGCCCCCCCCCCCCTTCCTTCCCAATCTGTTTCGTTATTACAGCATTAGAATGCCAAGATCAGGGCTAACACCCGTATTTCTCGTCTATTTCGCCCCTCCACTCCCAGTCTATCGCTTTGAGCGATCCGTACCCTATCCTTCGTGCATGACGTCATATAAGACTTATCGTTGAGATGACCGCGGAGAGCAATTTGTTAGTCGAGGCAACAATGTTCCAAATGGTGAAAGAATTAACACGCTCGCCCGTTTTCTTGTTGGGATAGGGGTTCTTGCCACAACTCGTTTTTTTTTGCTGTGAAACTTTGCTTCATAATACAAGATTGAAAAAAAAAAAAGTAATGAACAATAAACATTTCGCATCCCTGGGAAATTTCCACAATGAAAATTAACCATAAGGTAAGAATTTTTACAATGTAGCTTATTCTAATATGATTGTAAAATATCCTGCGATGTAGTAGGTTGCGGGAAATCTCAGGATTCCTTACAGAGCAGCGGCAAGTGACGTCATATTGGCTACAAGATAGATGGATGCAAGGAGCACTACATTGAAATGGAGTTCAATAACGGCACTTCTAGTCAAGGCAGTGCTTTGAGAGCTGATTTCATAGGTTTAAAAAAAAGTTTTCTCCAGTCCCTTATGCTGCGAGGTTGTAATCGGAAAATAAAGATTCTACTTGCTTAAAAATGTCAGCAACTGCCAACAAATCGACAAAAATTGCGCGTTATAGGCCTAAGAAATCCACTCTTAACAGCATTGTCTTCAGTAAGCCGCCCTTCTTTTCGCCCTCCAGTGCCCCTTGCAGCTAACCCAGTTTCTGGCTCCACCATAGAGTTATATACAACAATACTACATCATGTCACTACCCTATACGCTACACGGACAATCCCAGCATAATCGCTGGCCATTCATGCTGTTATCCAGAGGTTTTACAACAAGACAACCTGCAGTTTTTATTTCCTCCTGTCGTTGTTGGATTTGTTTTTTTTTTAGTTTATTTTATAGTTTACAATCTTCCGACCAGGAAGCTGGCATGTCACAATCCTTGTTTCCTGGAATTCGAGTTCAAATAGTTCGTAGCGTTTGAATGAAATCTAACACGTTTTTATTTGTGTACTTTCATACCTACGAGTGTGGGGATACGAGCTCTAATGCTTTTTCTAAACGACGTCAACTGTATCCAGGTCACTCCTTTCATGATTCCAATTTACATGATTTAATTTTTCTCTCAACCTATCGAAGTCAATTTTAGACTTTGTTGCCTGTCTGTCTGCTGTCTGTACTTAGCTGTGTCTTCACGATAACTTTTGCACTCTTTGTTCGATTCATTTGACATTTTTCACATACATGGTATGCTCAATAAAACATGATAACAGGTGTTCGTCATAGTGACTTTCAAAGATTAAAAATAACTCAACACCGCTCGCCATTGTAATCATTTCAGAAAATTAAACACCAATTAAAGACAAGACACGACGCGAATCAGTCATAAAATTACAAGACCTGACACATTATATGAAATCTACAAGAAAGGCATGTCATGTTTTTCAGTTGATGAGTGGAGACCAGTGAAGCACAAAACTAAAAATAATACACCGACCTTATGAGCCTTCGAGGCTTTTAAATGCAGGTACACAAGGTAAAAGTGATGACATTTTTTTTTCCAGCAAGCTTTTAAAACGATCCATGCAGCCCACATGCTCGTCCAAAATGCAAGCAAAATTTACTGTACTGCAAAATTACGAGTGAGTGACAAATTCGTACAAACCTTTACGTACTACTGGTAAAATTTGATACATTTTTATTATATTTTTCAGAATGGAATCCTTAAACAGCAACAACAATTCATCCCTCATTAAAGAAAAGCAACGAAATCTTCTCGCTGAGTCGTTAGCTACCTTCAGAGTACCTGGTAAAGCAGATGTTGTCTTGGTCGCTGGAGATGTGGACTTCTATGGCCACAAGTTGATATTGGAAGCCGTAAGTCCGTACTTTGAGACCGTGTTCAGAAGTCAGGAAGAATGTTCAAAGGGCAGAATAGTGTTTGACGAAATGGCTCCGGAAACATTAGAAGCAATTTTAGACTTCATCTACCTGGGAGAGATTGAGAAAATCAAGACTCAAGATCAGATCATCAACATGCTCCATGCAGCCAACATGCTGCAGTTGAAGGAATTGAAGATGTATTGCTCTAACCAATTACTGACAAGCCTATCCCTTGACAATTTTCTTGGCATTTGGTCATTGGCCCAACAGAATGACCCAATGTTAGATGGAGTGCTGAAATTTATAGTAAGAAACATGCGTGAAGTTGTGAGCAAGAATGCTTTTCTTTTCGCAACTGCTGCACAGGTGCTGGGGTTGCTCAATTACGCAACCGCGAAACTCGCCAACATTGACAGACTGCTGTTTGGGCTTTTCAACTGGGTTAAGTATGACCTGAATACCCGTAGGTCGTTTGCAACAGAATTGCTGGCTTCGGTTGACGCAAAAGTCGTCAGTTCTCATTGCTTGAAGTCCTTACTGAAAGATCCTAGCAACTACGAAATCATTCACGGTAACTTCCAAGAGTTCGAGCGCCTCACGTTTGGTTGTGCGGAACCGGCAGATTCAAAACCCACGGTGGCTTACGACGAAGCTGAATCGAAACCAATCGAATTAAGTCGAACCAATGAGCTGCCACGTACGGATGGTAGAAAAATAACATTCTTCGCCCAATCTCACATCATTGATGAATTCGACAATGAGTCATCGAGAACTGTCACAAGCAAAATTCAGCAATTTGACTTGGGTACCATGTCGTGGTTGCCAGCTATTACAATGCCTAACAATTTTCACCACAAAGTCGATGCGTTCTGCCAGTACAAAGAATATTTATGTATGGTTGGTACGGAGTTAGGTGAGAGATATGCTTTGTACGACATATCGAAAAATACAGCTGAGTTTGTTGCCTGCGCCTATAACCCTAGTAGAGACAATGCCACTTTGTGCCATTTTAAAAACTGTCTCTTCTTGATTGGAGGAAACTCGAAAATCGGTAAGCCAACTGCGGCAGTGCATTATGCACCAATCAGTCGTAAAAGTCATTGGTGTGCAACATCGTCTCTGAATAAATGCTATTCTGATATAACTATTCTGACATCTGAGCACACGCTTTACGTCACAGGGCGACATGATATGGATAATCAGAAACTAAGTGTAGAGTGCACAGCAGGACCACAGATCAATTCGGTAGATAACAAATATGGTATGGTGTGGGTAACTATTGAAATATCTCATGTCATGAGTGGTCTTCAAGCTCACTTGTATCTCTCAAATAGCAAACTTCACTGTCTTTATGTAACCGAAGACAATCTGAAAGATTTATTTCAACAATCAAAATGGCGCCTTCAGGGTCTTCCTCCTCATGATGGTTTCACTGTTAAGTCAATACTGCAGTTTTCTGGCAATAAAACTGACGTAATTCACATCTCAACGACGAATGACAAGTTTGGAATTCCAAGGTTTTCTCACAAATTGGATTCAAAGGAATGGATTAAAATGCCTTCACCAACGGGAGAGTGTGAAATTACCAACTACGAAAGGATTCAAACAGTTACTACAGTTGGAATTTAATCTGGATGACATTGCCAACTACGAAAGGTTTCGGACAGTCACTACAGTTGGAATTTAATCTGGATGATATTGTATTGTCGTCACCGTTTTATGTCCATATTCATTGTGGCTTTTAAATGATCTTGAGTTATGCAGCCTTACCCGGAACTACAAAGTGGTTGACTTAATGGATGAATACTTAGTGCGGTCACTTAGCCCTCCAAGATTTCAAAGTCAACCCTATTTTTTTCAAGATGAATTAGGTTGTGATTGTGACGCTAAGAGCAGCGCACGAACACTTCACGCGATCAAGATTATTATTAATACAACAGCATTTAATTCAAAATATATTGTTTCATTGAACGGTTTCTTGACTGTATTCAATACTATATTTTAAAATCTGAACTGCAAAAGTAAAAATTTGGAAAAGTATTCACTAGTTCCTTTGTTCAACGTTTTTTTTTTAATATTTTCACTTACATTTAAAATAGAAAATACTGACAAAGACTGTAAATTCAACATTATTCAAGACGAATTAAGATTAGGAAGTTAAGACCAACGGACCAACAATTTTAAAATATCAGGATCTACAGGTCGAATTTAATTCGGCGGACACCTCACTGCTGGAAACAGTCTGGTGGACGTAGCGTATTAATTGGCGATTTTATAATTATCTTGATTTTTTTCAAACCAGAATTGCAAATGTTTATAAATGAAATCAACAATCATCCTTTGCAGTTCGCACTGTTGACCGCACTGGGTTATTCTTCGGCATTTATTTGAAAACAAAATGGTAATTTATAGTGGTAATCATTTAGAGATGCCAGTAAGTTTCGCAGAACCGTTTTCATACCGTACGTCGAGTACTTAAAATTTTCCGCACTAAACTTCCAGTCTCCCTACCCCTGACAAACTCTGAGCGGCACCTAAAAGTTAAAATGCAAACATTATAAAATATATTCCCTACCACCAAATAACTGGTAGAAAATATTTTATTTTTCATCCTAAAATAACGTTATTCGGTGGTGTGGAATGCATTTTTTAATGTTTTTTACTTTAATCTTCAGGGACTATGCAGAGTTGTCAAGAGATGGGGTGAGGGGACTGAAAGGTTATGGTTGAAATTTTTGAGGTTTCCCCCCATCTTAACTCACATTAAAAAATGTTGATATTTCTCCCCCCCCCCCCTCCCATACACACACAAAAAAAAAACTAGATAAACACGTGCATATCGCGCCAATTATTATAATTATATTCCGTTTCACTGCATTAAATCGTGGTAGCATGACAGCTACTGATATTTTTTTAGTCTTAAAAAAACCATAGGCAATCGTAACCGATAGCACAGGACTAAATCTAAGTCGTATAACACTGCAAATAACACGATTAAAACACGAACTTTCACTCATTAAGTGGTGAGTGTTAAAACACCTGCTGGGCTTCGGGCAGATGACAAGGAGTTGTTAACGCTCGTTAAACCCTTTGAAACCCTTTGGCGTGACGACCGCCAATTTTCAACTGTCACATTGACGTCCGTCATATCCAGATAAAATATAAATGAGTATGGCGACCACTAGACACTAAGTTGTGTCTTTACAGCTAAGGTCTTGTGACTGTGTTCACCCATCTGAGAATAAATAACCAAGCGACATTAAAGGCTGAAACTTTGTTTAATCGGGAGACTTTGGTCGACTAACAACATCAAAGTCACTGTTAATGGCACAACTTAACGTTTTCTTGTTGCAAAGACGATGTGAATAACGTTGATATCTGCCTAATTTTACTATAGTGTCTGCGGCCCATCTTGAGTTCGCCCCAGAATGAACACAAATAATCGATTGTACGTTTTTGGTCGCAGAGTGCCTTGTTGATATCCAAAGTAGTTACAAAAATAATGGCGGCCGTCTATTAAAGCCGCTCCCTCCAGGAAGACGTAGCCGCTCTTAAAATACGTGCAGGACTCAAGATACACCGCGCACATAATAGTTACTAGCTATTACTAGTTTCATAAAAATAAATTTTTTCCATCCGGTGAATAAAGTTGTAATTTTGCAGATAGCTGTAGTTTAACCGTGGAATGTGCCGTTTGTTGGTTAGGAGAAGCGTAAATGACGAGTTACCAATCAACCTCAATAATATTTTAAGAAAAGCTTCAGCATTTTGTTGTTGTTCAATAATGCACCAATGGACAATAACGGATTTAACTATTTTATTAAAGAGTATTAAAGGCAAGCCACGCGCCCTATATTAAATTAAAAAAAATAACAGAATATAAAATATGAAATAATAAAATCGGGTATACACTCACTATACAGGGTGAGGCAAAAGTCTGGTCACACGCAAATAACTGCCGATATAATGGTCCTGAGTTAATTCTGAAGACATATTTGTAATTTATGCCAGACATGGGGAAGCCAATGAAGATATTTTCAATGACCTTGAAAACAGAATTCAAGGTCATCTGCATTCTATCTTCCAAATGGCGCAAGATACAGCAAAAAAGTGAAGTACAAAGTTGTACGCGAGCATCAAACATGACAAACTGCGAAAACACATTGAAAATCGAAGCATAATTGCAATAGTTATGAGGAAAACAAAATAGCTACAAAGTCGTCCCTGAACGTTTTAACTGCTATGCAGTGAAGCATAGGGGCTGCCTCTACGAGCGAGTGCACGCGAGCAATGTCTTTCCTGCAGCAATGAGTGCAGTTAAATTTCAGATTGCAGTAAACGAACACGAATACGGATTAGGCCTAACACAACACGGAAAGTCACGGTCGGTATGTGATTACTTTCTGAATTTACATTCATTTTTTTTTTGGCCGAAGCCTAATGGCCTTTTGAGTGATTTCCAGGCCGGTCGCAACAGTCACCCCAGCAATGAAAAAACGTTTTGCCGTTACGAATGCCCTCACTTTAAACCCAGAGGTGGGAAAACCCTGGACTTTCGAATTCCGGCACTTTTTAAACAGCTTCTTAAAACATTATCTCATTACAGATTACTTCCATTAAAGGGTAAATTATAAGTTTATGGTTAACGGGAAACAATTGACAAGATAAATTAGCGTCACTTCCTCACTGGCAAAGATAGATTTACGTGTCCGCTACCTAGGACAACGCACATACCTCCCCCCCCCCCCCTCCCTATCAAACAAAGTACTTGCATCAGCTTTTTTTTTTTCAGGAAATACGTTTCAAGAAAAATGCAGAATAGGCCTGTGGTCGGGTGGGAAAATAGGTTTAAAGGTGGGGGCGCAAATAACGTTTTTTTTTATTGGTGGTGGTGGGGGCGGGGGGATTTTACCTTTTAGTAGTAGGCTAACTGTAGCATTATTCAAACGTACATGTTACCGACTGGAAGACATGGCATAAATATAACTGGGGGGGGGGGAGGCGGCTGAGAGGGACAGGAATGAAAGTGCCCCAAAGAACGAGAAGAAAATCTTTGAAAATTTCGATTTATTCGCTGTTTACTTCAAATATATATATTTTTTTCATTATGGTACCATACACTTCACAACACAAGAAAAATAATCATCCCTTAACAATACATTGGTCGTACGTTTTCTAGTAACAGGGGGCGAAGAGTGGGATGTAATTTTCGACCACCCCCACTTCCCCAGAAAAAAAAGTTATTCTGCCTTCGGAAATGAAGTATGGGCATTCATAACAACAATGCATTTTGGCGATTGTGGCAACCGGACTGGATGTCACTCAAAGGGGCATAAGCGCCGGAAAAAAATACTAAATGTAAAACCAGAAAATAATCACATACCGAACGTGGCTTTCTGTGTCGCGAATGATGGCGCAATTTAGACCTAATCCGTATCATAAGTTGTTTTGTTTTTTTTTAATTGCATACTGAACTGCACTCGTTCACTTGCGTTGATTGACGCAGGAAAGACTCGCATCACATAGTGCATTCGCTTGTAGAGGCAGCCCCTAAGCTTCACTGCATGGCAGTTAAAACGTTCAGGGAAGACTTTGTTGCTATTTTGTTTTCCTCATAACTATTGCAATTATGCTCCGATTTTCAATATGTTTTCGCAGTTTGTCATGTTTGATGCTCGCGTACAACATTGTAATTCACTTTATTGTCGTATCTTGTGCCGTTTGGAAGATAGAATGTAGATGACCTTGAATGCTTTTTTCAAGGTCATTGAAAATATCCTCATTGGCTTCCCCATATCTGATTTACATTACAAATGTGTCTTCAGAATTAACGTAGAACCATTATATCGGCAGTTATTTGCGTGTGACCAGACTTTTGCCTCACCCTGTATACAGACACGACAGACTTGACGTACTCAACGGCTAAAACCATCACTCTACCTAAACCAGTGGTCCAGACGCTCGGCAGAAAGCTAAAATTGTACGAAAAAGAAAGAAATGGACAAATAAACAAAACATGAGGGATTTTCTTATGCTCATCATATACACAGGTTGGGGACGATGACGATTTCAGCTGAACGGTGTGCACGCAAAGGGAAGTGCCCAGTCCAGTGTCTGCACATATGGTCTCAGCGATACTCCTGGGGAAGGAGTCCAGGACTCTCGATGACTCAACCGGTCGATGCAAAGCATACAGAGTTTTCCTATGCACACCAGCTGCCCACTCAAAAGCCCAGCAATCACACCCCAAGAAGAGACCACATGATGCAGGTCACAAGGTACAAGTGAGACAGAGACGGGCTGCCCACCGAGAAACATACTATGCAAAGGCCAAGTCATCTGCAACCTCGTTCCCATACACTCCAGTACATCCTAGGACCCCGGACAGCACAACCACACAAAAACGCAGCGCTTGAAACAGTTTCCATCCAACTTCATGCACTCGTGGGGGGTTGACAGACAAATGCTCAAAAGAACGCTGAAGAAAGATAATGCCAGATATCGAGTCTGAGTAAATCACAAAGCCGGGTAGGTATAAATCTAGGCAAACATAAATGGCGACATAAATGGCGAAAAGCGTACAAACCAAGATGGAGGGTGAATACTCAAGAAAGCGACACACACTCAGCTATAGACTCGGAACAAACACTCCAATCTCTCTATCCCAGAATTCACAATGGAACGAGGCATCACAAAAGACGTCAACAGCAGGAGTGCCTTCGAAAATTAACCTGGATGGATAAAGCAAAAGTAACTCTCGTTACTTCAACACGCCACGAATTAGTATCATTTAAAACCCAAAATCGTCACCAGAACGATTCGTCATCGTATCGACTCTGATATTTTATTGAGCCGATAAGGCCTCCAAGCCATTCGCTCACAAACTTACAAATAAACTAAAAACTACTTACAGACTAATACAGACAAACAGACCGGCTGACTCCAAGAAACCCAAGAAGCCGGCTAACTCTAGGTACCCCTGAGAACACGAGGGGGGGGGGGGGGACGGACCCAAGCGTGAGTAATTCTATTACAACACAAACCGTCCCGTAGCCCGGCAGAACCCTAATACCCGGCCCAGGGACCCCCTACCTGTGGGGCCATGCGGTGCAACCCCCAGAACTCCTTGCAAAGGGTCCCCTTCCCCGTCGACCACAAAACGACGCTGGAAAGCCCAGCGCGGACAGTCTAAAAGAAAGTGCCGGACAGTTTCCGGTCCACCACCACACTCACACATAGGTGTCCGGACCCAACCAAGGTGGGCGAGGTGAGCCCGGAGAAGAGCATGACCAGCACGAAGGCGTGACACCATACCCGCATCTCGACGTGAGAGAGCGTTCAGGCAACGCGGCGCAGACGTAGAGGGATGAACAGAGAAGAGCTGTCTCCCCGTCGTGCTGACAGCCCAGGCAGCTTCCCACTCGTCTCGAATAACCCTAGCAACCGCTGGACGTAAATCCCGAGGGCCCACAACATACGACAGCTCGTTAGACTCTCCACAGGATCCCTGGCGGGCCAAACTGTCAGCCAACTCGTTGCCAAACACCCCTGAGTGACCCTTCACCCAACCAATAGACACACGCACACCCCTGAGCCATAAAGTAAACACTTTCCATCCTACCTCCAGCGCAATCGGGTGTGAGCACTGCACCGAGCGGAAACAACTCGCCAAGAACCCTAGTCCCGCTAGCGAGTCCGTCCACACACAAAACTCCGGAAAATGCTGGTCCGCCCAAATATCAATGGCCACCGAAATCGCTACTAATTCCCCCACAAAGGCCGATGGGAGAACGGGCAGCGTAAACCCGTACTCCAGCCGTAGCTCAGGGATACACACACCCACACCCCCGCTCCCTGGAGGCAGATAAGACGCATCACAGAAAACTTGGGCGCACGAGTCCGGCAGGCGAGCCGGGACCCTTGGGTCCAACACAGCCAACGCCGCAGTGCCACACCCCACCCACGGAGCCGGAGGATGAACAAACATCGGCGAGGGAAGGGCACCTAAGCCCACTTGCCTCACAAGGGAAGCACCCATCCCTGGGGCACCGAGCAACTCTCTGGCCCCCTGTGACAACAGCCCATAGTCTACAATGATACGGCCTTGCAATGGCACGCTGACAAAGTCGCACCAGCAATTCCTTAGCACGAAACAAAATTGGTGTCTCTCCCGCCTCAATATGGAGAGCATAAACAGGCGTCGAAGGCAGGCAGCCAGTGACCACACGGGGACCATCGTTCAACGCCACCTGCAACCCTTCCATGGCCTGTCGCGATGACACCAGTAGTGGAGCATGAAAATCTACACAAGACCGTAAATAAACCCTATAGAGGTTAACAAGCATGCTGCGCTTCGCAACAGACCTGTTGCCAGCAAGTGACTTGAGCACACTCAGCCTAGTCGCTACATTCTTACGAACAGCAGCCACGTCAGGCGTGGATCCAGCCAAAAACCCAGGTACCGGACCTTCTCGGAGGTCCGGACCAGAGCCCCATTTACCCGAAGAGCTGCCTCAACAGCCTGCCCCCGCCTGAAAACCATAAGTTCGGTCTTGGCTGCAGCCAATTGCAAACCCCTGCCAGCAAGAGCCTTAGAACCCCGATCAATGGCAGCCTCCAGGGCTGCTAGAACCATTGGCAGATCCTTGCCAGTCAACCAGACCGCTACGTCATCGGCGTACGCCACCACGTTAATATCCTGAATCAGCTCCACGAGGACAGAGTTAATAACAATGGCAAAGAGGACAGGGCTGAGGCAGCTGCCCTGCAGCAGGCCCCGATCAGTGTGTCTCACCCCCGACCAACAGGACCCTACCCTTGTAGCAAAAGCCCGTTGCCCAAGCAGCGCGAGGACCGCTGCCGACAACTTGCCACTGACCCCCAACACAGAAAGCTCATGCCCCACCCACAGCACATCCACCATATCATATGCTGCCCTGATGTCTAGAAACACGACCACGGCAAAGCAATCATTCAGCCATGCTTCGCGTATCCCAGACTCCAGGAACAACATAGCATCCTGCGCACCCCGATGCTTGCGAAAACCAAACTGGGCGTTGTACAAGCGCCCAGAACCCTCCACCTCCCACACTAACCTGTTCACCAGCATTCTCTCATACACTTTACGAACGCAGGACAGAAGGGCGATCGGACGATAGCTGGTAACAGCAGACCGGACCTTACCCCTGCCCAGCACCGGGGTTAGGATCGAAAACAACTATGACCGTGGGAGTGGTCCCCCATCGAACCGGCTCTGGAAGTACCCAAGCAACTCACTGCTGCCCTCATCCCCCAGTGCCCGGAGATCCTCATACGAGATCCCGTCTATGCCCGTTGCCCTGCCGACCCGGCAAGCTGCTAGTGCAGCAGAGAGCTCCACTCTAGTAAGTGCAGAGCCCGTACCATCCATCCTGCCCACGGCACATCCACCCGGTGGGGGAAGCCCCTTGGGGGAGTCAAACACAGTGGCGAAGTTCTCATTAAAGGCCTCGGCCATTCTAGGACCGCGCAGGACATCACCCCCACCAAACACCCAGGCCAAAGCTGGACGGGCATCCTGTGGTCTCACCATTGCCCAGACCTTAGAAATTGGCAGGCCCTCAGAAACCCTAGCACAGAGCCTGGCCCCAAACCGAGCTTTCTCCTTTCGGAGGATGAACCTCGTTTCCTGTGCGATACCCACAAATTCAAACCACCTGACATCACTGTGACACCGCTGAAACCTTTGCCACGCCCGACGCCTGTCCCTAACTGCCAGGACGCAGGCATGAGTCCACCAGACAGCATTTCGTCTGCCAGACACCCTACCCAAACCCCCTCCTCCCCCTCTACCCCTCCCTCTAACCCACTTCCTCACCCAGGGCGCAAAATCACCAGAGTCAATCACAGGACAGGCTGCCCGAGTGTGGCTGTCAAGAACTCTCCTTCCCCCTGTACCCCAAGAAAGCGCAACAGGAAAGTGATCGCTCCCCCGCAAATCAGTTGAAACCTCAAACCCAACCTTTGTGGCCAGACTACTAGTGCAGAAAAATAAGTCAAGCACCGACTCCTGAATTGTTCCCCTATACCTTCGGATGAACGTCGGCGACCCATCCTGAATCACAGTCAAGCCCAGCCGATCCAAACTGCCAGCCAAGGTGTGACCCCTAGTACTACAATTAGCGCTTCCCCACAACCAGTGGTGTGCATTGAAATCCCCCCCTACAACAACTGGGGCAATTAAAGACGACACCCATCCTTCCCATTCATCCCTAACCACAATCTCCGTCACATGTACAACGCCCACCGTAACCCACTCCCCCCCAATCCAAATCCGAACAACACACGCATCAACCCCACGACAGTAGGAAAGGGGTGGACGGGCGCAAATTGGGACCTGGTCACGGGAATACACCCTAATTCCCGAACGACCAACACCTGCAACACCAACAAACCCATTCAAATACGGAACGACCCCCGGCGCAAGCTTTGATTCTACCAGGCCCAAAACATCAACCTTTGAGCTTAACGTCTCCACATCCTCCCACTCGTTTGTCACCCCCCTCGCATTCCATACACACAGGGTGAAGTCAACAAGTCAGACTCTACAACACTACGGCGACACCGGAACCTCCAGAAGCTCTTTGTCACCTTCTGTGCCACCAGAACTAACACTAGTGACCACTTCCATGCTATCGCACAACTCTCCATCACTGCATGGCACCCCACACGAACCACTAGCCAAAATACCACTGCCCGACGTACCGAGCGTATGTGTTAGCACCTTACATTCAACTGCAGATGCCCAACTAACATTTGCGCCAACACTTGCATTTAAATTCACACTCACACTAGAAATTACACTCCCATTAGCACAGCTTTCGTCCACAGTGTGGGATGCATACAAAACAGCGCCCGAAACACTCTCCCCAAAACCAGGCACTTTGTACTCTGCACCAACTGTGCGACTTAGATTTGCAGTAACACCTGCAGCACTACTCGCGTTATGACATTCGTCAACATTCGCATTCGCACTGGCACTTGGATGGCATTCCTCCACATTTGGGGTAAAACCCATAACTGCACCCAAGTTTTCCCCAGCTTCACCCCCACATTCACTTTCTTGAACACCAATCAGGGCACCACCACTGGCCTGAATATCATTCTCCACACCCAACCGTGGGTCCACTTTTGTAGAATGCCCACTGTCAGCTAACTCTGCAACAAGCTGATCACAAACCCTGGCACCGTCACAGACGTCATCCATAGGCCGACCACTCGACGACTCGTTGTCTTCTAGCACCAAGAAGCGATTCTGGTCCATAGCCACCACTTTGTTTTGAGGTGGCGACGCTGCAAGCGCCGGCCGTGAGACAGATGCTTTGCGCCTGCGAGACTGACGCTGAACCACCCATTCCGGAGAGGACGGCAAGGCAGAGGGGCGCTCCGTGGAAGGACCATCAGCCCCAGGCACACACACAACTGTCGCTGGCACATCTTTTCTTGGAGGAGCCAAATGAACACAAGGGGGATCTCGAGGTACCAGGCCCCTACACCCCCTACAGTAAACCATGCCGCACGTACGTCTCACGTGACCTCTCTGGTGACACTTGAGGCACTTGGGAGGCCTGTCAGCGATTGCTAGGAGAGCCGCAATCCCGAGGACTCCAACAACATCTGGCACATCATCAACCACCGTCATATCCCTGGGTTTCAACACGCCACTACGCACCCCTGTGCGACAGTGCCGAAGTCCCTCAAGTGAGTAGAGCTCATGAGTCAAACCCACAACCTCCCCATACTGTGACAGAGCCCTCACAATAGCCACATCTGGCACATCCAAGGGGAGCCAGTGAATCTTAAAACGAAGGGCTCGTTCTTGAAGGTCATAGATCGCTGCCCGATGACCGCCTAACTGGACATTACCTGCTTTCAGAACCTGACGCTTTGCTTCGCTGTCTACAAACTGCACTTGTATAGCATTGTTTGCCCGGAGCCACCAATACCACTAACACGGCGCAAATCAACGTGTGGGACCAGGCCATCTCAAACATCATGGATGAAGTATGGAATTCCTGCTTGCTCCGCCAGAAACACCACTGACAGTTCCATTGCCACATTGGATAAATTACTTTTGTACAATTTCCGTAACCAGGCCAAATCCCGGGGTATCTCCTGCTCCACACTGTACGAACCCCCTAACATTTCACCTGAGTCCTCTACATTATGACGACCCTGTTGCACCACTGCCTCCACATACGACGATTTTGAACCACGATGGTACACACCATCCACTACAACTCCAGCAGGGACATTGCTTATATTGTTGCCAATATCCATATTGTTGTCGTTGAGTCCTTGTGCATTGTCCACCTCGCCATTGTTACCAGTTCCCGGCACTAAGCCTAAAACCTGACTATCATCACCGACCCTAGCTACGACACCATACAGATTCAAATCAGTTTCGTCCAAACCAAGTCCTTCCGCACGCTGCCACACTTCACGGTACTTCTCCACCGACACAGCGCCACGAAAAACCTCATCGTTCGTCAAAAGTCCAGATTCCTTCATCGCCAGCAGCGCCTGCCTAACTGGCCGCGCCATGTTGTTGTGGCCTATCGACTCTCATTCATGCGACAACAATAAACTACAAGATAATATTATTTTGAACACCAAGCAGGAGATTATTTACGTACTTACTGTTAAAATACTTTGAAGATTTAATCACTAATTTCTAAAGCCTATTAACAGAATTATAACACCGAACCTTCTTCTGCACCCTACTCAGAACGCAACGTAAACTCACCCACCAGACGCAGAAAATTTACACAAATAAAGGCAACAACGCCCCCGGCGGGCGCCGGCAGGGCCTTGTTTCTATCTCATTTCTGATTGATCAATAGTCGATTTGTTTGCAGTGTTAGCCCCCTGTTCCCTCAGTTACCCTCAGGAACCAAGCTCGGATAGCAAGGTTTGTTCGATTGTTTAGGTTACTGCCTGAAGCGTAATTTGAATGCCATTTGTACAGGCAATCGTCTAAGATTAAGCCAGATCAGGGGATTGTGACGCGACATCTCGAACGAACTACGCAATTAGTACATATTCAACAGTGTGTTTCTTCGCAACCTGAGTTACTTAGATTCAATTTTCAAAGGCACCCCAGCTGAATGGAGCCGGGATCAAAGGCAGACGACCTGACCCAGAAATTGTGATACGGGCATGGCTGTGACACAACACAGATCAGGGAAGCAGTTAAAAAGGGGATCCAAGAGAAGAATGCCACCTTCACTCGCCACATCAAGACTCACATAACCTAATGAACCGAAGTCCGCAAGAACTTTACCAACAAGATCATCTTCTCCCCGGGTCAGACCCCGCAGACAGAGATTCACTAAAAGCTCAGCAGCACGAAGACGAACAGGGCTCTGTCGAGCAGCCAGTGGGGTCGATAAGAGACACTTATTAACAGCAACTTGCAGTGCATCAGTGACCTGTCGCGAGCTCGCTAGAAAAGGTAAGCGAAAATCTATGCCAGCGGAAACACGGTAAAGGGGGGAAAAACCACAGAGCACTTCTCAGTCATGCGCTTGTGAAACAACAACAACACTTTGAGATTTCTCAGCTTAGCTCTGACACACTGCTTCAGCACTACCACATCACCCGACTAGGTAAGCTGTGAATTCGAAACTCCCAGATATTTATACTGAATAGACGACGTGGCGGTTACTGACGAACCAGCAGGAAAAGCGCCAGACATTCGGTAGCCACGCAACCATGTCTCACCAAAAGATTCTCTACCATCCCACTACCTGCTGCGTGACATCTGCTACTGCAATGGAAATTCTGGTGGTGGCTGGTTTTGATACAATTCGTAATAATGCTTTAACAATGCTTTTTCATTGTTTGTGAAATTATTGCCACCACATTGAGATACATAAGAATGTTAAAACACATGATGATAAAATGGCTGACGCGATGCCAAACGATGCCATCTTGTTCTTGTTTCTTTAATAAGAGTCTAAAAGGCCTCAGAGCCGTACACTCTTTACTGTACTATACCTAAACCTAACTTAACCTAAGCATAATGATGCCATTCTATCCAAGTTAAAAATGAGATAATACAACAATGAAATAACTTGGCATGACACTGCCCGAATGAGGGCTTCATGTCAATATTTCATTGCTTCATGCTAACATGTATTATGCGTTGATCAGCGCATTTGTTTTAAGTTTAACTGACGTTTAAACGTTATCCGTTTAGATACCTCTGAGAATTGTGATCGAAATCAATAAACCTCCTACCCCCCCCCCCCCCCCCCCATTGCAATATTGTGGGGGAGTTATTAATATCGCTCACATATTGCCCATCAAATCGATGGAACCTTCATAATTATTATAGGCAATCGACTATGATCTATTCCAGGTGATCAGCCATAGTTTGCACGACAGCAACGATACACCTTGTGCTGCGAAATTGTCAAGTTTGAATGGATTGTTATCCGAACTGAAATTTTTTTTAGCTCCTCCACCCAAGCTGGGCCGGCCAACGGCTGAAGATCAATAGGCAGTCAACCACCCATGGTTGCATCCACGGACTGTAGTGAAAACCAGCGCACGGTCACTGCAGTTTCCGGACGCTACGACGGGGTATTAGTTAATTTGTCTTTTCATACAGATAATAGCTGACATAATTTGGTCTTTACACGGATTTCTTAACCACCTTTTTCCGTCTTGGTAGCTGTCTACATGTGGGTCAAAAGTAAGAGTTGCATGGTACCAGTCTTCAAAAAAGGAAACCAACTTCTAATCTTAGAAGACCACTGAAGCTCACATATTAAAGTGGAAAAATTAATTAGAACTAAAATAATAATAATAATAATAAAATTCATCCATTGCAAACTAAATTGCCTCTTACATCACGTCCACTGTAAAAACGTCTATGTTCTCGTCTCAACTTTCTTTGATGGAAGAGAGTTCCAAAGTCGTCCCATGGTAGTTCAAAGTCGTCCCGTGAAAGTACATTGAAAGAGAATTGTCTAAGGAGCAGTTCGACTTCCGAGAAAGTCTTTAGGAAGCCATTTAAGTGGTGCAAATATTACTTTTGGGAATGATGGGTTTTTCCGAAGATTCGGCAATACGTTGATCAATGGTCCAATCGCATATTAGCATTACATTGCTTACTGTCGGCCCCGGCTTCAAGTCAACTTAACCCAACCTCAAATGAAACCTAAATCCTCAAAATGTAGCAAGTTTTGGGTTTTTAAGGTGTGCAAAGGCAATTATTTAGAAGTGGAGCCTGTTAACTGTCATAGGTAATTGCATTTTTAAAGGGACACCCGGCCTGCCTTATAACATTCCGCGTGTCAAATTACAGCTACGCGCAGATCGTCATCCGAGCAATTACAGCGCCAAGGTCGGCTGGGGTGGTAGCTGCGTTCCTCGCATAGCTGCTGTCTCGGTTGGCTTTGGGAATAGTACACGAGACAAAATAAGTCAACGATTGTGTCGTCACAAACCGGAATGATTCTTGTATTTGAAAATCACAATTTATAATTTTCTAGGCTAGTGTCTTATAATTTTGCTTCGGCGATCTATTGGAATAATTAATTTTAATTTTTACCGCATTAGTCTATTAGATTTTAGATCTCATGGTAATTATTAGAAAATTAGTAGATGTACACACAGAGATGAAACGTCATGATTATTGTACGCGCGCAATGCATCATATAGTTACGGGTCGTTCTTAAATATAGTTAACAATATTCAACAGAAAATCTCCTAGACGCCACATTTTAAAACGGTTCTTTAGCAAAGGAAAGACTAACGGTAAGTAAATAGAACTTTGGGGCCGACGTACTTGATGTGGTGGATCGAGAAAAATGGCGCTGGGAGATATATCCCTTTAAGCATCAGCACGATGATGGAGGAAGAATTTACAGGTAATAAAATTTTTAGGTTTACGTCCAGAAGATTCAGAGAGAGAGAGACGATGTTTGGAGAACTGAAATACCAAAGAAATTAAAGAGGTAGTTTGATCCATAGTTGGTCGAAATGTGAATTTTATTACGTTGCTTGACACAATCTTAAAAATTTAACATTCAGAAACGATCAACACAAAATTGGGCGTCTATCTATTTGGGAAGGGTCTGCCCTCAAAGTTTCGACATACCAAGCAATAAACGAACTGATCATTAATTTGGTCTACATTTGTCACGAACATACCCCAAAAAACCCAACGTTTCCTCCAATATCACCAAAAACATAATGACATTACACAAAGTTATTTTGGGGATACGTTCCACGAAGTCATTGCTCAGCACAACTGTTATTCTTTTTGGTCCAAGTTTCTTATACAATGTGTGTTTTGTCTGACAATTTTAGTCCGTAGTGAATAACATGGTCGCTGACAATGGAAAACGTTAAGAAACGATCAATAAAAACTTGGGTGTCTATTTGGGAAGGGTCTGTCCTCAAAGTGTCGACTTGCCCAAACGAAAAAAGAGCTGACCATTTGTACTACGTTGATCATACACATACCCAAGAAAAAGCCAACCGTTCCTCCAATATCACCAAAAAACATAACGAAATTATACGACGCCGTTTCGGTGATACGTTCCACAAAATTGTTGCTCAGCATAACTTTTATTCTTGTTGGATCATGTGGCTTGATACAATCCATGTTTAGTCCGTAGTGATTAACGCGGCACGGCCGTTGGCACTGAACACACAAATTTTCTACATTTTCGTAAATTTTTAGTGCGTACTTGTGTGTACGTCGCGCATCTTGTGGAGAGGCACAATCATCCAAATTCGCTTTTAAATATGGCAACCTGAAAGTACAACAATGAGTGTTTTGAAATTCTCTTGATTAGAACTAGGGTAGCCCTCCGTATATGGCCGGTTTTATAGATCATTGTAGTGATTTCCCGTTTGCAGGAAAATACTGTGATTTCCCATTAGCAGTAGGCCAAACTTTCATTGGATTTAGTTAGATTCAGGTTAAGAGTCATAGAGTCCTAAATCCATGAAAATATTGTGACTGGAAAACATATGACGTTACCCGTACTGTAGCTCGTTGTTGAAAACACAGTTTGAATCATGACTTATACCAAGAATTTATATGGTTGGGGAGGAGAATTTGTGACTGAGACCCATTCTGAAACGTCTTGGATACTTTCGTAGTAGTTCAGTCTTAGTTTATAGAGGGCGTCATGTGTTTTATGTGGGAATTTCTACTCAGTTTTTAGCCTAAAATTAAACGAAACTAAACAAAACTAGCTCGTATTTAATTATTATTTATCCTAGCTTGGTTGTAATTTAGTTTACTTTAGATTTGGGCTGAAAAATGAGCAAAAATTAGCATTTGGTACACGTGGCGCCCTCTGAAAACTCTAACGGAACTAATAGGGACGAATATAACATGTTTCAATAGGGTCTTTTTAGAGTTACAAATTCTCCTCACAAACCCTATAAATTCTTGCTTATACAGAACAGACAATTTCCTTTGGCAGACATTCCGTCTGGATGCACAAACAAAAGAAATAAGAATTAGTAGTGGGAATCTCGGTGGTCTGGCGACACACACACAAACAAATAAATATTAAGATATTAGTTATATAGATTTATTATCATAATAAAGAAATTTCAGGAATACATGAAGTGGGAGGATGGAAATGAGAGAAAGCAGGGTCGTATGGCCTTAAAATATGCGCTACACATGTAGTGCATGTGAGCATCTCCTAGGTGAGGATAAGGATACTCCAGTAGGAACATTCTAGGTCAAACAAAATCAGTATAAAGGGATACGTATTTTTTTAACTCTTCGAACAAAAATTAATTGCAATCCATCAAAAATTTGTTTGTGTCATTGTGTCTGATTCAAGTCCGTTACCAGGCAGAGAAGAGTCGCTTCTCAACTTGTGCTAGTGTGTGTCCATCTATCTGCCAGCACGATAACTTTTGAACCCAATGTCCAATTCACGTCAAATCAAATATTTCACAAGCTTCTGTGCCCTAATTGTGGATTTAAGTTGGTAAATCAATAAAATCGAACGTAGGTTTCAGAGCATTTGATTTTCAGATACCAAATTAATCAGACATTCAGCATGGTGATTGCGAAGAACGGTTACACCTGAAGATTATGTGTATTGAGAGTACACTTCAATGTGTACCTGCTCAGCCTCCACACGAGTTGTGCAGTACACAGTCTGTGCAGCGGCAGTCCCCTTTCTCGTCACAGCCTGTGTACTACCAGTACAGCTCAGCCTCCACACGAGTTGTACAGTACACAGTCTGTGCAGGGGCAGTCCAATTTCTCGTCACAGCCTGTGTACTACCAGTACACAACTAGCGTGCTCCCTGTACACAGTTCATGTGAAGGCTGAGCAGGTACACATTGATGTGTACTCTCTGTGTATTCAGAGTGTACGTCTTCACTTTTCAAACTGCGGTAGAAAAAAAATGCCCTATCCGTTTGCTCCCAACTGATTCATTTAATGACCAGGTAGTGTAGTACCTTTTTTGAAATTACGCAAATTGTCACCAGCCTCACCCTTTTAAATATTCCTCCACTAAACTTAGTATTGACTGCAAAATTGAAGAACATTATAATAAAGTGTGGTGAACTGAATTGAATTTATTTACATGAGCCTAAACGGACAGAACAGCTCAATACAAAGACTTAAAACTACCTTATACCTAACCTGAAAAGCACAGGACACTTGGGTAACAGAGCAACTGTCAGTTCCCTAACTCCCCTAAACATCGTGCACTTACTTGCAACTTATGTTGGATTCAATCATAGTTTGGGTACACTGGGATAAACAAGATCGGTACTCTTCTGGGGTTTTGCATGGGTTAGTAGGAGTGTTTGCATAAGTAGCCTGAAAAAGTATATAATTACTGTATGTAACACCTTGAGGTCCATATTTCATTATTAATTGGTCGAGCGAGCGAAGCAATTGAGTGAGAATATTGGTCTGAATTTCGATTTTGTTTGTCTGTGTGTGCGTTTTTCTGTTTGGAACACGATAACGTTTTCAGTTTTGGTCTGATTTGCTTGCAGTTTCGTGACAAGGGAGCCTTGGGGTATGAAATTCAAGAGTTCAGAAATGAAATTCCTGCCCAAATATTTTCAGATATAGTCGGGTTTTTTTGTTGGATGGCTAAACTATTTCAGTAGCTACATTAAGGGAAATAGCGTTATGTTTCGTTCGAGTGAACTCTTATCTGTTTTTTATTTGTTTACCTTCACAGCTCTGATTTTCATGGGGATATGAGCTCAAATCTTTTTCTTTCTAAAAAGCAAATCAGTTTTTTTTCGTCTAGTTAATTTGTTGGCTTTTATTGCTTCTTTTCGGTTGTCTAGTTTTTAATGATAACGAAGCACCAGCTGAAGCTCTGACTTCATTGCACGTGGGGCAGATAACCTAGTTTGGGTCCGTGCTCCCTAAAAAAAAAAACAAATAACATGATTAATCTCCTGTACCAAAATTGTTTGATTTTGTTTGCCTCTTTGTTGCTCGTTGTTGGTTGCGTAAGTAGGTATTGTATTTGTTAGGGTGGGCGCATGGCCTCGGGCTAGGGCCCCAGTAAATAAACAAATCTGAATCTGATGCTATTGTCTATCCTTTTTCAATTATTTTTTTTCTGGTGCATTCACTGGATTGGATTGGATTTTATTTATGCAGAAAATTGGTCCAGGACGATGCACACCGCATCTAATTTCATACAAAGACCGTACAGCAAGACACCAGTGTACTATTCACGCCAAATACCAGACACCAACACTACAGTACTGTACCACACTGCAAAACCCTAAACACTGC
>JAHWFP010058315.1:28225-49883 GCA_023313725.1 Lithobius niger
ATTGTTCCAACCACATGAACAAAAACAAGAGTGACCCATCTTTGAAAACATCCATCGCACAAGCATTGAGTTCAGAACATTGCTCAGAAGTTGGGTGCACAATGAGAGGAACTGACCACTACACAAAAATCACAACTTTAGTGTCAGCAGTGATAAAATCCGTTTGAAAAGGTGCGGCATTGCACCCAATTTGGGTGTTAATCTCTTGAACACTCAAGATGTCAACGAAATGCAACAACTTTTCAACCTCGTCCATCTTACTCGGTAAGCCTTTAACTTTCCAGGATGCTACTCAGAATGATTCGAAAGTGAAGACGACATTTAGTCGAAAACGGGATGACTTATAAAGATTTGCCAGGACACCTACGTCCAGGAACAGAACCGCACCAACACACTACCTAACTATATCTCCTCCTCTCTCAGCAACTTTACTAAGATCTACCGTGGCCTGAATGAACTCAATGCTAGAGGAGATTTACGAATCTAAACAAGTGTCACTATTTGCAAAAAGCTGTTCATTCTTATCTTGCACAATTAAATCCTATTGGATTTCACTAGACAGGAGATCCAAATCTAAACACATTTCACTATCTGCAAACTGCTGGTCATTATCACCTTACATATTTAAAGTCGGTTGTATCACTGTACTCACGTCTGAACACAATTCCACAACTTTCTCTTGCAACACATCTTGATTGCTAACATTATCGCATTCTTCATCTACTACTGGCTGACTAGCATTACAAACTTCGCTCATGGCAGACTGATTATCTTCACAAGCTCTACTCACATTCTCACTACTGTGGATCCTTTTCCTGCCTTTTTTCTTTTTTTGGCAGGAGGTGGGAGATCTTTCCTATCATAATTATGTTCTGCATTGATCGAAGCACCAACACTGCCAATTTCACTAATGATCTGGCTGCTTTGCACGGTTTGGGGCTCGCAACGCAAGGTGCTCGGCTCCAGGCGCATAGCCAAATCACCATCTACCTGCGTGAGTGACGATGCACCGACACACCTTTCAGTGGCAGGAGCCTCTGAGACTACACCAGCCTGTTCATTACGTTCCTCTCCCTTCTTTTCTACTCGCACATTTCCACTGCTGCCTCCTCCACGATTCACAACAGACACTACTTCTGGTGCAACTTCTGTCCTTAAGGCGGTTGCAGAGTTCGTGCGAATCGCTGTACCCGCCACAGGATGCGCATGCTATACTGGCACAAACACGCCGGAAGTGTCCGCACATCCTGCAGCGCAGGCAGAGGGGCGCGCGCTCAGCCACGACCACCAGGCTGGGACGCCACGCACTAGACACACATCTGGTACGTCGACAATAGTTTTGAACAGTTTGAGTTTGAAAAGAATTATCCGAACAGCTGTATTGCACACTGGTTTACCTCTGATAATTAGTTTTTCGAACCTGTGAGATTCCAATGTACCGAAAGAACTAACTCATTAGCTTTATCACCAATTGTCACACCTCTAGGAAGTCAGTGTACGCGAGCTTCTATAATTTGATCATGTAGATCACATATTTCAATTTCATGGCCGTTAATGAACAGGGTAGATGCTGCTAGCTTTCTCTTTGCAACAGGAGACGTCAGTACTACTTCAAAAGCTCCACCGGAGCAGAGTGCTCCTACAGCTTCTACTCTGCTAGCCCCAACTACGGCCTCAAGATGCAAAAGGATTTGGGCAAGTGGTATGGCTTGCCCCCATCCACACACTACACAATAAGCGATCGGGTCATATCTACTGACTGTAAGCCACCCTGATACAATCTTTGCAGTTCTACTAGTTGTCGGGTGCAGTTTGGGGTGGGGGCGACTTCTTCACCATTGGTTTCACCAGGCGAGTCTGAGCCGCGAGCAACATCACAGTGCCTTTCTCTACTCACTGCTGCGGAAAATGGTCTCGTCACCGTTGCAAGCTCCTCTCTTCTCTCTTCCGATTGGCTACTGGCAGCAGACACTCCTTGGTCTTTGTCATTCTGTGCCGGTCGGCCATCTTGGTCGTTTTGCTTAGTAGACAGACCTGCCGCCAAATTTCCTTACATCGTGTTCAGAAATACCACGCACTGTTGCTTCTTGCATCAAACGCTCAACAACACTACCCCAGTGTTAAGTTCACTGGACGTAATAGTTTTCCTTTGTATCATTGTGCACAACAGATTGTGCACATCCTCGGCCATCTTTCGACCCTGTAATCAATCAATCAATCAATAGGTAGTGAATTAACCTCTAGCTAATCGACTATGTTACTTCTATGTGCCCAAGTATCGTAAGACGGTAGCAAGAATATTGATCTCGTGCACAAAAATTGTTTGCTTTTATTCGTCTCTTTATTTTCTTGAGATTGTTAGCAGCTGCTCCTGATGCTGCTGCCTGTCCAGTTTCAATTATTATTTTTTTCTGGTGCATTCATGGACTTATTTTCACGATTACTTTATTTTGGTACTCGGTAATGAATAAATCTATCGCTGGTCGACTATGTTATTTCTCCACGCCCGAAGTACTTTACTTTTGCTATTTATTCTACGCCAGTGATACTTCCATGCACTCATTCGTAATACTACGTAAAAACTAACCTAAACCTAAACATAAACACCAAAACCAGGGTAAACAGAAACGAAGGCCAGTACTCCAACTGCCACCTACACCCCTTACTCTAACAGAGATCCGTATGAGAAACAAGGTAGGACGTCGGGAACAAATATGGTTGCACGGTAACAAGAATTGTTTGCTTTTCTCGCCTCTTTATAGTTTTGACATTATTAGCAGTTGCGTGTGTCCGGGCTACTGGGGTTCGTTTGTAGAATAGGCTCAATTTAAAGCAGCACTACTTCCCCTTCCTGCACCTGGTCCATGTTCCACGGGACCTGGTTGCCTTGTGTGCCTTTGCGTGTAGTTTTGTGTGCTGTATTTTCGAAATTTGTATTGTTTGGCATTGTGCAGTAATTGTTATTTTTGTACAGTCGCAGGATGCATGGCCCTGGGCCTCTTTTCTGCGCAATACAATAAAAATCGGAAGCGGTCTATTGTGCGGCTACGAAGATAGTTGTGTCTTCTTATCCCCTTGGTCCCCCATCGAGTGCGTTCCTTGTACTCAGTGAGGGCTGTTTTGGACGATGTTTAGCGTACAGTGGAGGCTGATGTGGGGGTACTTGTGGAAGTCTGCCAGTGCGTTTCTAGTGTGCAGTGAGAGCATTTTGTAGATGGTGTTTTGTGCACAGTAGAGACTGATGTTGGGTGTGTTTGTGGAGGTCAGCCAATGGGGTTCTTGTGCACAGGTAGGGCTATTGTAGACAGTGCTTTGCGTAGACATTTTTTGACAGTTTAGGATAGGTCAGCGGTTGTTGGCGATTGTGTGCAATGGAGATGTTAATACACTTCTGGTTGCATGGTGTGCATTTGTCAGTGTGAGAGAGCAATGACCAGGCTGGGAGTGTTTGGAACTCTATGGAACTATCTGGCTGTCTGGCTGTTTGTCTGCTTTGGTTTCTATGGCTACGGTGGCTTAAGTTAAGAGTAAGTTAATTTTTGGTTTCATTAACTCGTATGTTTGGGCGTATGGCTTCGGGCCACGGACTTATAAACTAATTCTGATTCTGAGACTACTGCCTATAAATTTTAGTTTTTTTTTCTAGTGTGCTCACAAACTCTAATAAGCACTACCTGCCGGCTGTACTGATTAAATAATTCATGTAGCAATAATAAGACGATGGACATGGGAGTGTTAAGAGGCCAACAGTGAGGTGGGGGACTAAAAATTTCGGATATGTTTGATGGTAGCAATGATTTTTAAATCTTCCACTATCCCTGTCTTCGTAATCAAATCTAAGACCTCTTCAACTGATCATTAAGTTTTGTCATATCAATAGAAATAAAACTATTTGCTTATTGATTTATAATACGAAGTCTCAGACATGCATTGGATAGATGACTTGAAACTCCTTGTTACGCCACTGCTAACAGGTGTTGACTGTTAGTGTCGCAAGGTTTTTCTGTAAATATCTTTTAACGTTAAAATGCCGTGTACTTTATACAGGTTGTTTTAAAATGCAATAAAATATTACCTCTTTGATAGAAAGTGCAACGTCTGTTTCAAATTCATGATGGAAAGAAATTCCTGCACTTTTTAATATTGTATATGGCAGCTCATTTGGGTCCTCGTGGAGAATAATCTACAAAAAACAATTTTACACACTGAGGGCACACGGACTTTTCATATGTGGCTTTGACTCAATACGACTTAAAATGCGTTTGAAATAGTTTGGAAGCGCTTTAAGAGAGAAGTGAATACAGGACCAAGCTGAAGCGAATCGCAAAGACAATGCGTAATTACAGGGTACTTCATTATAAGTCGATTAAGCCACCATGCTTCTGTATCCTGTATTAAACTAGCCAGACTTTCGACTTCGTTTAATGGAGTGACAGATGAGCCCTCCTGTTTCGTAACATTTGCAGGCATAAATTTCAAGCAATCAGTGGCCAAAGGAAAGTCAAAGCGACGTATAGGATATCAACGGAAGTACGTACACGGTAGTTTTGACTTCTTAAAAAGACGTGAGAAGGTGGATTAAGTTGAAATGGCTTGCAAGTGGTTTGAGGTGGATACACGGGCCTTCACGAAGCGCTTTGATTTTCAAATCAACGTGAAATCAGATTAATTTGAGTCAAAGTGAAGTACCAAAGGTCCGATCACCCTCGCTCTATAGTAAAGATATCAGTTGAATGACGGGACACTGTGAAAAATAATGCTCAACACATAATATTAAATAAATCACATGGTAAAGGGTAATGAAGGAAACAGTCTTCATTAAAGACTGGCCTTGTGAGAACACTAGACGTACTAATCTGAAAATTAAAAAAAACATAGAAAAGACATCTGCCCCAACTGGGTCTTGAACCCAGGACTTTCCACTGACTAGACCGAGTGCTCTAAGCATTGTGCTACGGGAACGGATCCTAGCTACAGGCTGCAGCCGAACTTAGTAGCTGTTCAGTCTTTACCTGTGGTGAACTAAAGGTCACGAACACACAAATATAGAAGTCTAAAAGCAAAGTTGCTTTCCCTCCTTGTGTGTATGTTTGTGACGTTTAGGTCACCACCGAGAAAGGGTGAACAGCTACTAACCTCCACTGGATCCTGTAGCCGGGATCCTCCATAGTATTGCAATGGTTAGAGCGCCTGACCTAGTTGTCGCGGAGTGGCCTTCTCACAACACCCAGGGTCACACTGCAAATTGAAGAACGGACAGCAGTAGGCAGTGAATAGCAATAGGCTGCCACCATTTGCCCGTTTGCAACCACTATTGATTTGGCTAACTGTATGATGAAAGACATACGATGCGGTAGAAGAATTAATACGCATTTATTAAGCGAACGGAGGCAAGATAACTTGCAAGTGACGATCAAAGTTAGCGTTAAATACCACAAACTCAAACATAGTCATGCAGATTCAAGCAACGTTCAAATTATTGAAGAGAACACGTCGGAACGGTACGTAATGATTTGCTTTTTACTTTAAGGCGATTACTGCACTTAAAACTAAGCATCAGTCCTGATGGACTCGTAGAGTTATTTGCTGCACGAATTTTAAACAGTGTTCAAACCGTAAACTAACGATGACGCACACGCCTCCTGAGGTAGTGGCCAAGGTCCCTGCTTGATTAGTCTAGCCGTTCGATACATTCAAACTACCAAGAAAGAATCTACCAAGAAACTACCAGGAAAGATCTTCTTATCGCCTAAGGAGTTCCGTTTGCACCCAGTACCGTAGCTGAGAAATCTGGGGCCCCCCTGCAAGAAAACATCTGGGGGCCCCTGCTGCAAGAAAAAATCTGGGGTCCCCTATGTTATGTGAATTCAGAAATTCTCGGTACAGTGTCGGTGTCAGCTATTTCTTTCTTGTTCTTGGAAAGAACATTTTTTTCCGGTATTGTTATTTTTTTTTTGTCTGGGGCGGGGGGAGGAGTAAATATTAATTTTCGCTTGGCCTTGCATTTTTTAAAATTCGAATTGCTCCAACACATTTCAAATCAAAGAACTAATACATGAATTGCAGATTTGAATTGCAAATTGCATGAAATGCGGAGGAAAAAAAACCACCAGCTTTATCTTACTATAGGCACTCCACCAGTGCACGATTTAGTTAGCTGACCATCCACATGTAGCGTTTCGACAGAAACGAGTACCTACCGTTCGGTAGGTACGATTGGCTCAAAGTTGTTCATCATTGTTCAACGCAAACAATAATTTCGTTATTTTCTTTTCATTTTCATGTTGCTAGTTATGATTCATAGGAACTAAGGAAACGAACTGTTAGTTCTACTGCCCAGCTCATCAAGACATACTTTTGTGCTGACTAGTAAGACGATACCAGATAGGGCTGCAGTCATCTTGGCTTGCTGGCGAAAAGAAAGAGTCATTCGCTTAGTTTTGTTTGTGTGTGTGTGTGTGTGGGGGGGGGGGTGCTGGATAGGGCATTTTGTTTTTTAATGCATACTACTAGAAATAACTACTGCAACGAATGGATGCATGTAGGTTTTGAGTGGGTCAGGCAAGCTGTCTGTCTGCTTCGAGCTAGCAGTTCGTGTGTCTAGTCGTTTGGAAAATACGGTAATTAAAAAACTGAAATTTTTTCTTCTGCAAGCTCGGAATTCTGTGGCCCTTGTTTGAGCGCCTCCCCCCCCCCCCCGCCTTGCGGGGGCTGCGGGGGCTACACCTACGCCCTGTTTGCACCCCTTTATATGTACACCCGTAACTTGACGTGCGTACACGCGAACGCAGAAAAGAAAACTTGTCTCTCCCCTATCGCTGACCCATAATCCGTTGCGAATTGGCAGCGCGGTGGAGGTGGCGTTGGCTCAACATTTCCGCTCGAGTTGCGTGGAATAAGTCTGGTTTTTGTGCCCTCCGGCTATAAAAGTTGGTTGATCTATTTTTTTTACGCGTTGACCTATTCTTTACGCACTTTTACGCACTTTTTCTGCTTCTGCTTGTATGCGCGTCAAGAAACGCTCGTACATGGAGGGAGCGTCAGACAGCCTCGAACGCGACTCTGCTTCGGTCTTTCCATTTGCCAAGACCGCTGTGCCTAGTAGACGCCAGGGAGTTACCATTGACTCCAGAATTGATTTACGCTGCTACCGGCTGAGTGCTGAGGGAGCGTTTACGCAATGACTTGCCTTCGCGTTCTCGGCTAGAAGTTAGAAATCATCTGAAATTCCAACATGGCGGCGGTTTTAGCTCCTCCGACTCGCAACGAAAACAGTCAGCAATGTGAGTTCAGAAGCTACTGGGAAAATTGTGTCGCCAGGAGGAATTCTTTACCTTATTGTCACGGATTATAAAGCTGGAAGGATTTACTCGAACGAAATCGGATTTAGCTAATTCAGGCGGTGTTGTCACCATGGCAATGACACCTTTGGCATCGCGATTAAATAATAGCCGCGAGAATGCGAGAGTCATTGGGTAAACGCGCCCTGAGGGAAGATTGTGAGCTTGCCTTTTGTGTGGACAACGCGGCTTCAACTTGCACAGCAGTAGACCGTGGTGTTCAAAAATGTAATATGCGTGAGCGAAAGTACAGGTTAAGAAAGGGAGGATCACAAGCCAGGTGCTCCTGACGTCACACAGCACACGCCTACAGCTCCATGTTAGGGCTCCAGAGTAAGAGCGCGTTTACGCAAGGACAATTTTCTCGCTTACTAGCTTTTACTTGGTCAATACTAAATCTGCTGGCTGCTTCTCGCCTTTGTCGGAGAATGCGGCTTTCGAATTGTCTATATACGTAGTAACCATGGCAACAGCGCGGACACAAATTTTCTCCTCGTGCCACGCGACACGACGTACGATGCTTGGCGACATGACAGCGTGATTTATGACAACAAGAAAACTATTTTCACTGCAGTACACGACGACGGACAGATTCCTGAATACCGACATTCGAAGGTTTGTCTTCGATTCGATAAGTACGAAATAAACGCCATGTTGGATTTTGAATTCTCGCTGCGAGTAGCTATTTATTCTGCCGTCGTTTGATAACTGCTAGAAGCTGTTTCTTCAGCGAGAATAGCAAATTTTGGAAATAGCGTGAAATGGCAACAATGTTGTAGCAATGCTTAAAATGACTGTTGCACTTTGTTCTTTGTCCGTGTTGTTATTTATAATACATTTAATTGGTTGTCTACTACCGCAATCATTTAATAGAAACGGGAAATTAATCGTAAATAAATAACGATTGCCTAGCAAATGGCTTTCGGCGAGCGAGAAGGTCTCGTTGCGTAAACAAGCCCTAAGGGCGCGCTTACGCAACAAGTCATTCTCGCTCGCCGAATGCTATTTGCTAGTCAGCCGTTATTTATTTATGATTAGTTTCCCGTTGCTACTAAATGAATGCGGTAATATGTAACAAAGTGTATGTATTGTGAAATAACAACACGGATAAAGAACAAAGTGCTACAGTAATTTGAAACATTGCTACAGGGTTGTTGTCATTTCACGCTATTTCCAAAATTTGCTATTCTCCCTCAACGTACAGCTTCTAGCAATGATGAAACGTCGGTAGAATAAATAGCTGCTCGCAGCGAAAATTCAAAATCCAACATGGCGTCCATTTCGTGGCCATCGAATCGAATACAAACCATCGAATGCCGGGACACAAAAAACAGTCCGTCGTCTTGTACTGCAGTAAAAATTATTTTCTTTTTGTCATCAATCGACGCTCAAATGTTGCAAGGCATCGTATGCCGTGTCACGAGGCACGAGGAGAAGATTTGCGTCTGCGTCGTTGCCATAGTTACTATAACACGCATAGCCAGCTCGAAAGCCGCATACTTCGGTAAAGGCGAGAAGCAGCCATCAGAATTAGTATTGATCAAGTAAAAGCTATAGTGAGCGAGAAAACTGTCGTTGCGTAAACAAGCCCTAAGTTTTGCCTGCAGGACACCGAAAAGCTGATATTATCACAATACTATATCGTAACGGCATTTGGAAAATTCGTGATTGTAATTGTAACGATTCCATTCCATCATGTTCTTTGCTGAAGTGACATTTAGGAAAACATTACATAGTAATAATATTAAGGAGTAATTTAACCCCAAAACCATCGGAGAATTGGCCGAAATACTAACATTCATTTAAACAGAGCTTCAAATGAGATGATTTGAAGGCAAGTAAATGTTAATAAAGCAATACAGCAAGCCTAGAGGGGTCATAGAACAAGCACCGATGCTTAATGTAAACTCAAAGCAAAAATCGGGTACGTGGTTGACATTAAAGTTCACAGCGAATAAATCCAGATTTACGGCACTGAAAAGACCTTCAGAACAGGGCAACACTTATCTGAAACGACACACTTGTCATTTCTGTTTGTAATCGCATGTAATGGGAAAACATAGCTGATAAAATGTATCTTACAGGGACACCCGGCTTGCCTTATAACATTCCGCGTGCCAAATTACAGCTACGCGCAGATCATCCTCCGAGCAATTACAGTGCCAAGGTCGGCTGGGGTGGTAGCTGCGTTCGTCGCATAGCTGCTGTCTCGGTTGGCTTTGTGAATAGTACACGAGACAGAATCAAGTCAACGATTGTGTCGTCACAAACCGGAATGATTCTCTTATTTTAAAATCACAATTTATAATTTTCTTGGCTAGTGTCTTATAATTTGCTTCGGCGATCTATTGGAATAATTAACTTTAATTTTGACCGCGTTAGTCTATTAGATTTTAGATCTCATGGTAATTATTAGAAAATTAGTAGATGTACACACAGAGATGAAACGTCATGATTATTGTACGCACGCAATGCATCATTTAAGTGACGGGTCGTTAGTAAATAAAGTTCCATTATATTCAACAGAAAATCTCCTAGACGCCACATTTAAAAAAGGATTTTTAGCAAGGGAAAGACTAACGGTAAGGAAATAGGTCTTTGGGGCCGTACTTGATGTGGAGGATCGAGAAAAATGGCGCTGGGATATATATATCCCTTTAAATGACATACTTTTCAATCAAATCATTACTTAGTCCTAAAAGTCAAAGAACTCGCAATCTCGGGTATTTAAACTGGACGGACAATTAGCCCACCAGAGTCGTGGTGAAAGAAAAATAGGCCGCCATTTCCAATGAAACGATTTGCGGAATATTGTAGAGACCGTATTCTGATTCGTGTGAATTTAAATACAAAATCAATAAAAGTATAAAATATATTCAGGATTGTAAAAGCAGAATATTGCAAAATATTACTTTGTCTTTTAGTTCACATATCTAGTATATTTGCGCTGCAAATTGTCTTATGATTTACATTCTTATGAAGTATTGCCTTTCCATGTAAACAATTCAATAGAGCAGTGACATTTGCCGCCATTTTGGTACCAGTATGGGTTTTGGAGGGCATAACTACAAGGTGCACTACATAAAAATAGAGGGAAAAACAACGGAAGAGCGGATTTCTTAGGTTTAAAATAACGTTGTTTTCTACAACAACAAAAATCGCGCGTTTTAGGTCTAAGAAATCACTCTTCACAGCATCGGCTTCAGTATGACGCCCTTCTGTTTCTCTCTGCAGTGCCCCTTGCAGCTAACCCACTAAAGCTCCAGCATAGAGTTATACACAATAATACTACGTCGTGTCACTGCTCTATATGGAAGCATTAATGGAAACATTTTTCTTGAATTAACACTTACCATGTATTGCCAATACCCAACATTTGGCTTATCGTGGATATCAATGTAAATTCCTGTGTAGCCTCCACGATAAAACAGCTGATGATCTATTTGTTAAACACAAATATTATAAATGAAGAACAATACTGCAATGGTCTACATAAGTATGTGGCCAATTCGTATACGTACTGAATCTTGTTGATATGCATGAGCCCATAAATGTGTTTACTTCGGTATTCACGATCTGGAGTCGATTGTTATGAAATGAATTATACTGGAAGTAATCATGAAAAATTATGCTTGATCTCTTTCCTACAAAATGTTATTTTTTTCTTTGCGAAAAACAAGATTATTAGTGAAATAAGTGTACACAATATTGCCTAGAGCAGGTGATGCAGACAATAGAGCAATGACATTTGCGCCATATTGGCTCCAAGTATGGGTTTTGGAGGGCATAACTACAAGGTGCATTACATAAAAATGGAGGGAAAAAAACGGAAGATCGGATTTCTTAGGCTTAAAATAACGTTGCTTTCTCCAACAACAAAAATCGCGCGTTTTAGGTCTAAGAATCGCTCTTAACAGCATGGGCTTCAGTATGACGCCCTTCTGTTTCTCTCTGCAGTGCCCCTTGTAGCTAACCCATTAAGGCTCCAGCATAGAGTTATATACAATAATACTACGTCGTGTCACTGCTCTATATGCCAACATGGATTCCAAAAAAAAAAAAATAAATAAAAATCGTAATCAAGAATCATCCGAAAAGGTATTACAGCTACATTGACCTTTTTGTGTACCGTGCTTGGGTTTGGGAATCATAGCCACTTACAAACACTAATCATTACGTTTTAGACTCTAATTTTAAGAAACTTCGTAGCATAGCAGACATCGATGCATTTCTGAAGACAATAAAGACTTAACCGGTAGCAGATCTTAGAGGTGCTGTTCCATACCAGTCAGATACCATGCAGGCCGTTTTTTAGTGACCTATCCTGGCTTATGTAGGGAATGCTTTTCTGGTATCACTGGAGAAAAAATAATAATAGAGGAGTTCCCTGGAAAAAGGGCATAAATTCACTTGTGCCCTTTTTACGCCTCCTAAAAAATCTGATAGAGCACCTCTGGGTCTATGGAATAAGGGCACAAACGGTAAAAAGTCGACCAACAGAAGCGCTTAACAAGTAATTTTTTTATTTATCGCCGGATGTCGCCGCGAGATGGCACTACTTTTCAACATGGCCGCCGCCAGTGCCACTGACAATTTTTCCACTAATTTCTTATTTTCCTACTTTTCTGAACATATCTGCTACAAAAAATATGTTTTTTTAAAAAGGAACATGAATGTATACATGGACGACATCAGAAAAGCTAACTTTCAAAAATGAAGCATAAAATACTAGTTCTCAGTTTTCTGCCCTTTTCTCAAAACATGTATTTTTCATTAGTGCCCTTTTTCCAGGGAACTCCTCAATTGCTAGTAATGTTTGCTATCCCGAATCGGCGAATGTTTTGAAACTAATATATTAATGGCAGGAAAATTATATTACCTTTTCACGTTACGTAATTTTCGAGAATTTCTCGGCGTGGTGCAGAAGCTGCTTCTGCCGACACTGCATCGCCATTACACACGTGCTTTTAGGGTAGTGTAAAAAAAGTGAACATTTGTTTTCATTTTATTTTGATTTCATGTCTTGGTGGTTAACTTTTGTAGCTGGGATTTGGATTAAATAAGGCGCTCACAGACTGGTTGACATGATCTGCATTGGTGTGGCATAACAAGGATGCTCACAACTTCATGCATGCATTAATCTTATTCATTCTCGTTCATCTACTTCCGTGTGGTGCTCCCTGGAGAGAAAAGTAATTCCCAATACGTGTCATTTTCTTCCTTTTTGTGATCAGTGGGCAAGTAATCGAAACGTTTTGAAGGTCTGCTTTTTTCTATGTGCATAGGGAGGAAAAACTTTTAATCATTTTTAGCGCTTATGGATGGACTACGACAAATACACCTTTCTAAATCCGTCACTGGCCTTGATTACAAGTTACGCCACTTCGTTCCGGTGACTTCGTGTTTGGCATAATCCTGTTTCGCATAATCGTGCATTGCATATTCCCGTTTCGTATAATCCTGTTCCGCATCATTTGAAAACATTTGACCGTTTCGTATGATCGAGTTTCGTATAATACTTTCTAGTAATTAAATAAATAATTGTTGGCATCTATATTAAAATAGCTCTCTGCATCTCTGATGTTATGTATTGGCCGCAGCGAGCGCGGCAGCGTAATTTGGAACATTAATTCACCACAAAAATACTGAAAAAATGTGAAAATCCCTCCCCCCCACCGATCCCACATGAATAATTGTCCCAGATTTAAGGCAAACGATACAGAATTTGAGGTAAAATTAAAAATAAAATAAAAACTTGGTGCCTATTAATTGTCCAGTGTCCATATGTCGGTATTTCCACTATATGTCCACTTTCTTTCCTCCACGTTTAGTTGTGACGAACTCCATCCAGACCAGATAAAGTGCCCACTTGTCCGAACAGGGACTTTTATAAGAAAGGGGAATATGCATAAGAGAAGTCATTGGAGCGGTTTATGCACAACTGGACCCTGTACCGTTTCGCATAAATTAATCCAAAAACCGGAGTTATGCGAAACGAGATTATGCGAAAAACGACGCAGCCCTTTGTTCCAAATTAAATAGCGCCGTAATTGATATTGGTTGCTGTGTCACACAAACAGCAAGTTCAGAGAGGAACTAAGCCATCAGCGTACACTTAGGGCAAATAAACGGGCAATTATGCCTTTGTGAACATAAATATTTCATAAAACGTCAGCATTCGCTTACGGCAGTTTATTGGACAACTATGGCTTTGTGAACATAAAGATTTAATAAATATGTCAGCGTACACTAGGGCAACTAAGTGGACAACTACGAATATGTGAACATTAAGATTTCATAAAAGCGTCAGCGTATACTTAAGGTAACTAGGTGGGCAACTATATACCCCTTTTTGAATATAAAGGTTTCGTAAAAACGTCAGTCAGTAGTACACTTCTGTTAAACTTGCATTGTGGACTGTTACACAACGGTTACACGTTCATTTCTTACGAGTAGTTATGTACTTACTGTGACGTCATGTTGGCTAATACTGCTGGAGTTAATTGCGGCCATATGCCATATATCCTTGACTGTAACATTAGGCAACAAGAGAAGGTCAAATACATCAACCTCCCAAACGTCTTCCCATCTACATTTTGGGCAATACATCTCTCGTAGTTCATATAACTGCTTGTTATTCTTCAGAGGATACCATGGGCAAATGGAAACCGTTGGAAAATCCAGATATTGACGACTTTCGATGCTGACGTCAACAAAAACTGGATTTTCGAAATAGTTTTTGATCCTAAGAGATACCTGATATATGCAGGTTACGTAAATTGTAATAATTATGGCAATGCAAGCAATCTTAGTAACTCTTCCATATCGTGGATTGCAGGCAACGCTTATTCCAGGAATTCCGAAGTCTTCAAATTCCGCATTTCCGAAAGGAGTCACCCGTCCTTGATGTCGTGTGCCCCATTTCTTAATGGACGCTCTGGGGAGCCTAGAGGGCTTGAAGCCATATGCAAAACCGTAGTTTTGTTTCATAGGGAGTTTTGAATGTTTACCCCTATTCATCATTTTAAAAGACATTGTGAGATACTCGCTACGCTGCTGCAAAAATAAAAATGAGAAAAATATTTTTAACAAGAGCAACTATACATCTATTGCTAACATGGATAGTTGACTGTTCAAGATACTATTTGCTTCATTAAAATTGAAATGTGGAATGCATCAACATTTCAACACACAATGTTGAGGGAGCATTCATACATTACGTAACACCTGAAAGGGAGTGGGGGAGTAAGGGTTGAGCAGATGTGTCTGTTATGTTGGGTGAGGGGGAGTATGAAGAGGTTCAGACACGTCAGATCGAAAACCCAACGGATAGAATGGATCACACGGCCCGTCAAATAGGAAATTTTCGATCTGACTGGAAAATTTATTTCTATCTAATGGGAATTGTTTTTCTATAAAACGGGAATTTTTTTCTATCTGATGGGATTTATTTTCGATACAAAGGGTTTCTTTTTCTTGCTAAAGGAGCGTTCAAGTATTACGTCACAAAGAAGTGAGGAGGGGGTTCGCCTCTTGACCACGACTGCGCCATTTCGATACCACGCGCCATGCTGTTTGCTGTGACGTGCATATCACGTGACTGGGCTAGTCCAATCAGACGGCCAAACAGCCGTTGTTCTCGTTCGTCATTGGCTAACTCATCGTGACGTCACGGCAAACAGCCATTGCGCATGGTTTACGACGAAACCTGATGGTAAACTCATTTTTATAAGTCGTACATATTAAATAGTCTCTATCTTTGTAAACTTTTTCCCCTGCAAAAATGTGTAATTCGATGACAATTCCTGGCGCCAACTTGGTCCATGGCGAGTGATAGATAGATGTGTTGTGACAAAGATGGATTGTCCTAGCCAGGTATCAAAGATATTTGTGCTAATAATCATTTGCATGGAATGTTGTTAAGAAGAAGGGCTGTTCGGTAATACCTTTTTCTTTTCGTATGGAAATTGAAGGGACCGCCAGAAGCTCGTTGCTAATAAAACAAAAATACGAGTACCCCGGACAAAAAAAAAAATAAGCCATAAAAACAAAACCCTACTACTACTTATAATTTGTATACTATGAAATGGATGTGCCATACTGGTTAGGTATTCCTTTTTTCCCCAGGGGTTGCAAGAAAAAAATCTATTTGTTGGGAAAAGAAATTTCTATCTAATGGAAAAAGTTTCTATCTGATGGGAAAAAAATTCTATCTGATGGGAAGTACACATTTTCTATCTGATGGTATTTCTATCCGTTCGATTTTTTCGTCTATTGGGTTTTCAATCTGACGGGAGGACACCTATGAAGAAGTGTTACGTAACACACTAATTTTCGCTGATATACTTTTTTTTCTCGTTTTTTCGCTTTTTTTCGCTTATGTTTTTCTAAATATTTCTAACAAAACATGATTCCTTTAAACGAAACATTCTATCAGTGTATTCACGTTGGTGTTGGCTGATGTGGAGATGGTAATCCATCCTTTAAGGCATACCGAATAACACTATGCATTCTTGTTCTGCCTTAACCAAAGCTAATATTGCCATCGCCCTCGGTATTTAATTGGCTGTCCTGTCACTTCAGACACAAGTGCAAAAATTTCAATTTTTCCGCAGTCAAAATTGGTTTTTATCGTCTTACCGAAAATATATACTACCTGTAAATTTCTTGCATTCAGTTCCTGGATGCTGTTTCTTTTGGAGGAATTTTAAACTGTCTTGATCCGCCCAGCCTCGCTCCCATCTGCGCATGCGCCAACTCAGACCCTCCATAAATGGTGTCATGGCAAAAGCCAGCCATCGACTTTTCCTCTCGACATGTCATGGTGGTGACTCGAGAGGAGAGGCAGGGTGGGTACAGGTAGTATATATTTTCGGTAAGGCGATGAAAACCAGTTTTGACTACCGGAAAATTGGAGATTTTATGCGACGGCACGAAAATATCTACTACCTGTAAATTTCTTGCTTTTACAGTTGGCCTCGCCAATTACGGTGGCAGACATCACTTTGAGGGGTACCCTGGAACTGGGGGTCCCCATATGTCCAAGTGCAAAGGCTATCTGTTGAGGGGAAGAGTTGGGCTGATGGTGATGACAGGAAAACACCGAGCAACACCGAGCAAGTTTAAGTGATTACTCATAAAATTAAGACAGAGAAAAAGAGAGGGGTCTTACCTTATGGTGTGAGGGAGGGGGGGGGGGGTTCTTTCTGTTGATTGCAGAGGAGGCACAACGATGAACGTTGGGTTGAACGGGGAAAGCTGAAATGAGGGTGTTGATGCAGGGCTTGAGCTTCCAACATGGGTTAAGGATGAAACCTCTCCATCCGTTTTGTGGCACAAGAGGCTGAGAAGTGAACACTTGTGTTACGGAATGGTGACGTTCCAAGATTTCTTCTCAGTGCTCCAGGACGTGAAGGGAAGATTTGGTCAAGTTAATGGAGCAACGGAGTGAAATGGGAAACAGTGTTTTCGAGGTTCACCTAAGGGACCCCACGCACACAGCAGCCAAGCCACGCAGCCAGGTCGCTATGGCCAACGAGAATGTATACGGTGTATGTAGCAACGCGCACTCGGCCGCTGCGGCCAGCCTACCACCGTGATCACTGGGATCCCGGGCGGCGTGCTGGCGGCAACAGGGCAACCATACTTGCTCCGGGTTCATTTTTTACCACGTGATCGAGAATTATCAATGAATAACGGACGTGGCCGCGCGGCACGTCGCTGTGTTTTTTGGCCGCTATGACCACTGGCCGTGCGACCTGGCCGCTCAGTGAGTGGGCGCTCTTAAGGTTGAGGTTTAACAACCTGCAATGTTAATGAGTTGGATGAGTGGAATGATTTGGGTTACACATTTCGGTGGTGAAAGTCTCCAAGTGAGGTGAAAGGGATGACAAGTTGATGACAGGAAATCTTCATAGTGGAAAAACTTGTGTTCCGATTATCTGATGTGAAGAGAGTGGAGCACTTGGTGACTTTTTTTTTTTTAATTTTGAGTTCGTGCCGATATGGAAGGCTTCACATAACAGTGGAGAGTGAGGAACTGGAGGTCGGTGGGAATTCTGGTAGGCTCAGCACGCAGTGTGGCAAGAGCCTCCTGTCAAAGAAAGAGCTTCAGTTCCACTTCCCCTAAATGGAAGAAAGAATGGAGGGGATTATGGGCACATTGAAAGGGTGAAAAAATAGCCCTTGGCACGAGACCTGCAGTCTCTCCAAGGAAGTTGGCGAGTCTGCAAGGGAATTGGTGAGAGAATGCTTTTTTATCTCGGCTCTGCTGGGAATGAATGTTGATGCATTATCAAACTGCCAAATTTGTCCGGCAACAAATTTTACCGATGGCGTGGCGAAGTTGGTGTTGATCCAGGTTCGTTCGATGTCCGAGTGTTGGAAAAGTGAAACATTCAGCCTGGGGTTCACCCTGTTTTCACTCGGAGAAGTGTTGGAGGGGTTGCGTGCAGGTGATCGTGACGGATCAACAATGGAGAAGTTGGTTGGTACATTGCTGAACGTTTGAGAGGACATGTCGGATTTAGATGCGAGATGCGTTGGGTGAGTCTTCCTTTTCGATTGAGTGTTGACAGTATTAGAGTCCAGTTGTTGAGTCGGTTTTGGTTTGGATGTCGGAGGTCTTGCAGGAGCGGTTGGTTTCCTGCAGGGTGGTTGAGGACGGAGTAATATGAAAGGTCTACGAGCTGATGGTGGGCGAAGATATGTGATGGAGTCAGAGGCAGAGGCCGGAAGTGGGGAAAGTAAGCGGGGTTGTGAGTCTGAAAGCAATGGTTTGGTGAGGAGATTGGAGTTTGTGGCTTGAAGGTTGACTGTTTTTGTCCGATAGGTCAATTCGTTTCCTTAAAAGTTGACACAAATTGGAGGGATTGGAAACGTTGGGAGATGGCGAGATTGCTGTCGGGTGAGATTTGACACTCTCCAGGCCAAATGTAAAAGTTGTGGAGGGTTCTCCTTGGATAGATGAAAATGGTGGTGCAGAAGAGAAAATGGCGTCATCTGACGAAACGCTGTCTGTGGAGCCAGACGCAGTGTTCAGTAGGGGCAAATTTGTCGACAAAGTAGGGGGAATCGATGATGAAGGGTCCGGAAGCACAGAAGGGGAACAACTTTTCCAAATTAGGCATTGAGTTGTAGAAAGCCGGTCTTTGGAGCCAAGGGTCAACAAATGAAGGTTGTCGTTCGGGGCTAAGGGCCTTCACGGGCGAAGGGTACAAGAAAACGAAGGCCTTAACAGTGAAAGTCGCGTACAGGGCAAAGAGTGTAAAACAAAGGTTGTATACAGTCAAGGGTTGCACAAGGGTCCAATGCGAAGGCTTCGTGTGGTTGAACGTCGTCCTTCGAGGTGAAGGGTTTTACAAACGAAGGTCTCATGAAGTGAGGATAGCCTTCATGGCGAAGGGTGTAATGAAGGTTTCATACAGTCAGGGGTTGTCCTTCGAGGTGAAGGGTCCCACGCAAAAGCTTTGAGCAGTGGAAGGTTGTCTGTTGGGGTGAAGGGTGTCCCAACAAAGGCCTCTTGAAGTTGAGGATTGCAGACGCGGTGAAGGGTGCACACCAAAGGCTCCATACAGCTGAAGGTTGCCCTTCGGGCGAAAGGACAAAAATGAATGCTGCTTCAAGATGTTGCTTGTAGTCCTTCGGGAAGAAGGGATGCAAAGGCGAAGGGTAGGTCAACAAGGGGTGGCAGAGCGAAGGGTCACCTAACAGGCGATGGAAAGTCAGGCGAGGGGGCTTCGTACGTGTGAACGGTCAAAGGTGAAGGGGCTTCGTTATGGGGTTAAGGGTGCGCAAAACGAAGGGTCTCAATGGCGAAGGGTATTCTACGGCACAAGGTCTTCAACCGGCGAAGGGGCCATAAGGCGAAAGGTTAGCCAAAGCAAATGACGGGTCTTCTAGCTGGTAAGGGTGCCGTAAGACAAGATTCTGTGTCAGGCGATCCAAGGTGAAGTAAAAAAGGAGCGTAGGGTTGGCATCAGGAGCGAAGGGGAAGGGTTGAAGGGATGACTTCAATTCAATTCTAAGCAAGTAACGATCATATTTCAGTGCAATTCAAATCACTGCCGTATTTTGTATTTGATGTTTCAAATCAATTCCAATCAATAACTTTTCGTTTGTTATTCTGACAAATCAATTCCAATCCACTGACTTACTGTTGCCTCTTCTTAGTTCCAGTCAATTCCCGGTTGAAACAGGAAATATTCCATTCAATTCCCACAATTCAGCTTCAGTCCACCACAACTTCAGATAAAGTCTGACAAAATTTAAGATATTGCCGAAAATTTAGACAATTTTGGTAATTTTGAGGCTGAAATTGGGTAAATTTATGGAACTGGCTTGAATTATACCAAATCGGGTCAAAACAAGGAATTTTAAATCAAATAACAATCAAATCAAATCGAAACAATGACAATCCAATGAATGGATGAGTGCAACATGGGCTGAATTGGTGGTCATCAAGTCAATTCCTAATCAAGTTAGTTTAATAGTATTAAAAAACGATTAAGCATATAAAATACGGATGCAATCCTTAAAAAACTTAAAACTCAAAAGAAACAGATATTAGAAAAAGACATGTATGTCATCAACGCCGCACTAAAACGTGTAAAAGAATATCCAGCGTCCCAAAAAACAAGCTGGAGCTTCTTTTACACGTATTAGTGCGATTCTGATGGCTTACTTGTCTTTTTCTACATCTGTTTTTATACGCCTGTATACGTGATAATAAAGTATGAGTAGTTTCCGAGTCTTCTAAAATACTAAATTTGTAACTGCCAAAAAAGGTGCGTATAAACCTTGAAGATTTTCTTCCAGGTACTGGTATTGGACTACAGGGTTGTGACACTTTCAATATGGCCGCAACCAGGCTTGGTCGGTGTGGGTTTCCCACCTGTAAATTTTAATGCTTGTTGTTATAGTGATGAAGACACACAAAAATAAAGGTGTCGAAAATTATTGCTGATGTGTTGGATGCCTTGCGAGCTTTTTGCCCAGTCAGAGGGATTCCACCTACGCTGCCTGTTAAACCCTCGCATAACTTGTTGGTTTCACCGTCTTTTCCATCCACAATACGAGCTGTTGATAGTGCCGATAGGTGGTCTGAAATGGTGGAAATGACAGTGGCACAAGCGTCTACAGTACATTCCTAAACTGAACAGTGACGTAGCCAATCCTAACAATGCATTCCTAAACCGTGTGTTGAGGCAGAGAAGTCACCATCTGACGTCGTAGCTTTGGGCTCAGTGCTTCGCAGAGGTGTACTATAGTATCGGCCTGATAAAAAAAAAATTCTATGCGACTAGGTTACAGTATTGACGATGAAATCATTGGCGATTCCGCTGATTTGTACTGTGGCTGCTTTCTTTAGTTACTGTCCGAAAGAATGCCAACTGAGATGCTGCCTCTTTTTTTCCTTATAAAAGTTCGTGAGTGGCAGAGTTACAAGTTAAAAACGTGACAATATTTTAGCCGGGTAATTCTTTGCAAAATTGTCGTTCGTCGTCCCGAGATTTTCCCTTTCCTCCTACTTTATTTATAGCTGGTCATTTTTAACTCCTGACAGACATGGCTTGCTCATGGCAGAAAAATGATCTGTTTTTACGAGTTCTGTGCAGGGCCAATAAAATTGCATTTCCCAACAAATAATTTGGTGGGGGAAGGTGTCGGATCGGTGAACCAACCTTTTTTGGGGGGGGGGGCGTACGAGTACGTGTGATAAAAGGTGCCATGGGGAGGGAGGGGGTCAAAATTGGCCAAACATAGCGTGACACACTTTATGAACGGTCCCCAATTGCCCCTCTCATCGTCGTGGGGCGGATAACCCAATTTGATTCATACTCCCTAGAAACAAACGACAACAACAACAACAACAGCACTCTCAATTTATATTTTGTGGTAATTATGTTTAAACAAAACATACCTACATTTGTACTGCTAGTAAAGACACTACAATTTTTAGCCGGTTTGCATGGAAATCTGCGCTAGACAATGTGACGGCTTTCGTCCCAATTTTGTTAGTCCATTGAAAAATCGATGAAATAATCGTGTTCAAATGCTTTGAAGGAATAACGAAAACACGATGCATGAAAACGTGTAAACATGTCATATTATCATAAATAATTGATTTTTTATGCCTGCACCATCTATCAAATGTCCACGAAGATTGCTTATCGTTGAATGGCACGCTAAATTATACCTTGCTGTAAATTAAATATATCCTTAAGCAGAAAATCGATGACTAAATTACGAATAACAAACATAAAGATGGGTTAAGGCCAGTGACAGAATTCTGAAACCAAAATGTAGCTTAGGTAAAT
>JAHWFP010058318.1:0-38529 GCA_023313725.1 Lithobius niger
GTTCTAATATTAAGCAAATTTACGACAGTAACTTGCCAGGAACCAAATTTTCAATTGCTGTTCAATTTAAGTAATAATTGATGAAAAAAAATAGGAACAGTTTTAAAGAACAGCCTATAAAGAACAGTTTTTCAGGAGATGTGACAACAAATTATTAAAATTTAGGAATTAAATTGCAAATTTTAAAGGTTTTAAAATTGGACGATGTCAAAAGGCAAACTTATTTTTTTAAATCAATAATGCTGTAGACGTTTATCGTGACTGCGGTTGTTGCCACATGATAGTAATTGCCAGAGTATCCGGAAAAATGCCCCCGACAGAACGCCCCCAGAAAAGACGCCCCAACAAAACGCCCCCTAGAAAAACCCTCCCAGGAAAAAACGCCTCGAGTAGGGTAAAATGCCTCAGTGATGGTGATCGTAGCTTAGCCTCAGATTTAAGACGCTTAGCTATAAGACCATTAGTTTGCTTCAGATCGCTTAACGCTCCAAGAAATTTATATTTAAAAAAAAAAGTATTTTTGCGTATTTACTAAACTCTCCATTCATCCTTAAACTACACTTCCTTTTACGTCAAAAACATCTATGGAAACAGGACACCGTCTCCAGTTTTTTTAGATCGCCCTATTCTTGACTTTCTTCGCGGGATCACCCAGAATTTTAATATGAGGGGGGGGGGGGGAAATTGAGGCTTAATGGCGCGTCGACAGCTTGGTCATTAGCGCCAACCTCAGTCACAGTGCAGTGGTCCGGGTTGCCACTGCACCACACATTACAGAGATATTATTCAAACCCCTAATCTAAATCTTGTCATACATCTGCACCTCCTGCAAAAATTGAAAAACACCGGACAGGAGGACAGACTTATCGCCCAATTGACGCGCAATGTCATGCGGAAGATGGAACCGACGACGAACACCATCAAGATGGCGACAATCAACAAGTAAGTGCCGGACCGTAAGTGGCCGTCGACACCAAGAACATTCAGGAGGGTCAACCCCCCGCAAAAGGAAACAGTGAGTAAGTCTGGTGTGACCAATTCGCAAACGGGCCAACACAACCTCCTCACGGCATGCAGTTATTTTAATATGACTATGTCGTGTCAGTTTTTAAGAAAAAACAGGGTATCCTTTAAGTAAATCAAATGCAAACGGAGATGGACGTGTCATAAAGGTAAAATAGTGGAATCTTTACTCTGGGCATGGAATTTCTGCATAATTTCAACCTTTTTGAACTAAATTTCTTGGAGCTTTGTGTCATTTAAAGCAAACTAATGCTCGTATAGATGAACCAGCTTAATTTTGAACCTTACTAGTTAATGAAGTGTGATTAAGAATGGGGCGAACCCAGAGATGCAAACCAAAACTATTTACTTATTGGCAATATTTCCTTGGGGGCGTTTTATCCTTGGGACGTATTTTACTGGGGGTGTGTTTTTCCGGGGGTGTTTTTTCCTTGATCCAATTGCCAGTGTGTCTGTCTGAGATTCGAGATTCCGAACTTTACTAACACAACAGAAATCGACAATATATTCTCTATGTTAATGACTGTTTACGAATTACGTGACGCCTGGAAGGAAGGGTGGGATGGGGAAGAGAAAATCTGCTGCCATCTGCTATGATGGGGGACGGGGGAGTATGATGAAGTCTTAAGTAACACAATAACTTTCTCAAAATTGTTCCTCGCGAAATTTTTAAGCTCAATGCTTTTAGCTACACTATTTTTCTAATTTCTGTTTACGACTTAAATTATATTTTTCAAAATCACTGGTCATTACCGTAGGCCCCTATATTTTCAGGGTGGCGGGTCATGCCAAACGTTACGCTGGCGTCACAAAGGGGGGGCGGGAGGAATCTAAATTTCCATTAAAAAGTGTTAACGATTTTGTAACGTTATCCATATCTACTTGGAATTTTATTTTCATTTCATTTTATTTCATCAAAAATGCATCAAAAAGAAAACAATACGCACACAAAAAAAATACCCGATCAATTAAAAAAAAACTATTAAATTGCCAACTAGGTATCGACAAACGTAAGTTTCAACAAAAATATAAATACAAAAGAAGTGATATAAGAAGCAAAAGCCACGAGGGTGAAAGAATCTAAGTCTCAGCCAGTGACAGTTATGATAACATAATAAAAATGGCTGCTATCGAGTTTACTAAATGGTGTACCAAGCCCAACCCGTTTACTGACCAGAAAGTGTTCCTTAAAGAAAATTATTATATCAACCACCCCCCCCCCCGCCATCGAGGGGGACGAGGGGGGGGGGGGGGAGGGCACTGGCAAAAATATGATTGCACCAAAAAAATAAACGGCAAAATAAGTGATAACTGAAACAAAACCCACAAGAGTGAAAGTACCCGTCAAGTTTCAGCCGAACAAAGTATTGATATAGCCTAAGAACAAAAATGGTTGCAGCCAAGTTGCTACGTAATGTACCAACCTGAACCGAAAAATGTTCCCCTTAGAAAGTATTGATATCACACCCGCAAACAAACAACCGCCAAGCTAATCCCGTCAAAAATTACTTCATACGTTCAATGAAAAACTTGACCGTTGCTACGGATTGTAGCAATGGCCAGAATTTTCGTTTAACATTGATCTAATAGTCGGTGGGATTAGCTTAACAGTTTTCCGTTGACAGGGGTGACATCACTCCTTTGTAAAGGAAACACTTTTGGGTTAGGGTTGGACGATACACCATGTAGCAACTTGGCAGCCATTTTTCTTCTGGTATCACTATTTTGATTGGCCGAAACTTGGAGTATTCTTTTACCCTTGTGGATTTTGTTTCAGATTATAAACATTAGTTTTTTTTTGTGTGTGTATCCGCATTTCCATCTTACAAAGCAATTCGTGAATCTGAAGGAATACACCGATCTTTACGAATACATCTGGATAACATGCCACCACGCGCGAGATTTGCTGTAGAAACAGTAAAGGAAGCAACCACTTTGTTTCAAAACGTCTGTAATGCGAAGTAATAGTGCTTTTTTAACCTTTGTTAGTTTTATGCGTTCTTCATACTAACATAAGTTGCATTATGTGATGTTATGACATACGGCTTTATGTTGTTCATGTCGTGCTCAGGGCCACTATCCATGTAGATCGGGCTCTCATACCACTGCTATTATAAGTTGGCTTAGCCATCCAACTGAAAATCCGAATATCTCACAAAAATATTTGGTGTAGGAATTTCTCATCTTTGATCTCGTGCAACAAAGCTCTTTTGTCGTGAAATTTCAACCGAATCAGAACAAAATTACGAACGTTATCGTGTCCCAAACTTACACACATTCACAACAGGCCGACACACGTAATCAGAATTTAGTCAAGTATTTGCCCTCGCTCGTTTCGCTTGCTCGGCCAGTAAGTTGCGTTCTAGCTGTGGCTAAAGAAAACGAGAACGAAATTTTTAAAATGCCGTGATAAGTCAACGTGTCAGATTTTTTTTATAGTACTGCTATCAGGTTAACCAGAGAGAAAACAGTAAAAACGTGAGACGAAATTAAAGAAATTTTCATTGGCATTTAGAGTAGCGTTCCTCGTATTTATTGTTGAACAAAGCTTCACTACGTAAGGGCTTCATTGTTGGAGTAGGTGAGCGTTGAACAATAAAAAATTTTGTGACTGGAACGACTGACGTCATCTGTAAGCATGAACTTAACAGTGCGTTTGTAGATCAGTGTTTCAAGAATTTATTCCATATAAGAAGCCGTTTTTTATGACCGGAATTGTACGTCATTGTGGGTAATTGTATTAGCCTAATTACGCTCGGAGATGGAACAGTGTTCCAATTCCTGAAAATGTTTAACAGCTATTTAAGCTCTAGTTATATAAATACGATGGTGTCCAACATTAGACCACCGTTAACTATTTCCGAATTTTAGGAAGGTTGGTGTGGTGTCAAGTATTTTGAGTGAATTAGTATTTTGTTGAAAAGTCTAGGTGTAAATGGTGTTACCAGTTTATCCTGTTTAACGGTTAAAGAGTTGTACCTTGCCTCTTCACTATTTTATGGGGGTGAGCGTGATGTCATTGGTACACGATACCATATCTCAACTGGCCTTAACCAGTACTGTAATCATTGTACCTACTTCTTGCAAGGTACACTGCTGTCCTAGCTGTGCTTACTAATGGAAAGTCGAACACCTGACTCTCTAACAATACCTTACTCTGCATATAATACTTTAGGTTAAACTATCAGAATCATGATGTAAGCAAACACAACAACGAGTTATTAAAAAAAGACCACTCGTTGACCAAAATTTCCTTGCGGCCCCACCATGCTTTACTACCAGACACGCCACATCGACGTTGCCAATGCAGGACATGGTGAGATCAAGTTAATTCCCAAACTAGCAGCGAGGGCCTAATGAAACTCGCTGTAGTGATGCGCCTCGTCCCCCCTCCATCGATCTAGGATATCCCGAGGTCTGTGCTCACCGTGTAAGAAGTTCTATTGGTTTAACTGTTTGCATTGAAAGCCGAAATTGCATTATTTTCTGTTGCTATGTTTTTTTATCTGTCACTGTTTAGTCACTTCTTGTGATGCATGTGTCGTTTTTAAGCCGTTTCTTCTGCATTTTTTTTATCCTTGGCTCTTTAGCCATATCTTCTTAACTTACGCTCAGTGCAGTCACCCCTTTCCTCCCCTTTCTTCATTTTTTTCTACTGAGTATTTATTTTTAGCTCTTCAGCTGTGCACAACTTTGATGGTCAAAATACAGCTGTATTTGTTAAGTATGTGTGGATATAACCAATCACATCAAAAACCAAAACTGGTAAAAGGGGCTGCCAAGTTTCGAGGGTTTGGCCCTTAAAAGGAGTGATATCAACACACCAAAACATTTGCCAAGTTAATAACACCGAATAATAGTTCGAATCTTAAATGAAAACCAGAACATTGCTATTTAAATAGTAGCTACTGTTATTCAGACAAATCTCTTTTTTCTCTGAAGAGAATGCATACCACTCTTACATGCGAATTCGCTTTTTCCATTCAAATGAATTTATATAAGAGGATTTACATAAAAATAATATTTTCTTTCAAAATATTAAAATTAATGTAAACTAAATCAGCACATGTATAAACATTCCTTTTGATTTTATTTTATTCTAGAGCCTTGGCTTGAAGCAGTACGCCCTGAAAATAAAACTACAATCATCAGAACAATGAGTGACGAGTATACACCATTATACTAGCACTTGCTAACTTACATCGGCGCACCATTGCACTACTACAACTTCTACACACAAGTAGGCACTGCTGTGTACAAACCTTTAGCATCGCACTGCCGTGTGTATACCACCGCACAAGTATTTTCCCTACCGTGGTTCAGCTATCAGCAAACTTTTGGTTTTTTGAGCAGAACAATAACAGTAATCTTACCTGAACAGTGTAAGCCATGGAGTGGAAATTTTCAAAATAACTGTATTGATACATGAAATAGTCCACCGGGTATGACGAATGTGAACTGTAGTAGACCTGCAAAGAGGTTTACACGAATAATTTTCAAGAAAACAACAATTTTTACAGTTAATGTACGATTTTTCTTAACTAATTGAAGCCCTCTTTAAAGAAAATCATTTTAAACTTCTGTGGCCGATATTTTGCACATCATTGTAATGATCATTTTTGTCATTTTTTTCTAGCAGCTGTTTTGATGTTATTATTCTGTCACACAGCTTGTCACGCTGTTTTGTCTTAATCTATAAGTGACTGGTTGTTATGATGGGGATAATCCTGTAAGCAGTCCAACTGTTACCTAATCAATAATTAGTGAAGCCAAGTGTGGGTCTTTCTAACTCGTAAAAAACACAAATTGCACAAAAGTTGATAAATAGACATTTAAAATTTTTGGATGGTCCCTCTCCCTTTAGAGTAAAACATCAGAATTTCCTAAACGTATGGTTTCAAATGATACCAGTTTAATTAATCCGTGCTTTTGCTACCTAGAATTTTTTTGCAAAGGACAAGTAAAATACAGTAAGTAGGCATTCTTCATTTCGCATTGCAGTCTAAATTACATTTAAATATTCCCACCCAACATATTACCAACATTCCCAACATTCTCACCCATAAATTCTGATAATCGCCAAGGTAACGAATTTCACCCCCCCCCCCTTATGGTTTTGACACTCCCCTTGATAATATTCCTAGCCTAAATGTTTTTTTTTCAAATCAATCAGAATGCAAACATGCTGATCCCCCACCGTATACGCCCAATGTTAATCTTGAGTCAAATTTTAAACAACCTAAGGTCCCTAGTTTTCTCAGCAACGGAACATTATACCCTGCGCAGAATTGATTCTTGACGTGAACGCTACTTTGAGCCGCATAAACACTTTGAATAAGAAGCAAACTAAAAATCAGAATCCAAGAATTGGTGATCATTTTGCAGATTACCGCTTTTCTTCCCCCAGGTCGATATCTCCTAAAACTAAATCACCATCGTCTTTCAAAAATGATTTTGACTTGCTTTTCAACAAACCCCCCTCCCCAAACAATTCTCTGAGCCTAAATTTCTTGCTGACGATCAATTTTCCCAAATTTGTTACCATTCCCAAGGAGGAAGATTTGCATTTAGTAACCCCGTCAAATACTCAACCTCGTGAGAGAGACATCATTCCCCCCACCAGGCGCACACCCAAGGCACCCCCCCTCAACCAGTTGAGTATACTCATCAACGACATTGGGTCCCAAGGTTAATCTGCAAAAAATTAACAGAGAGGATGCTGATTTTTCTGCCAGTGACTTCCTACGGGATTGAAAGATTGTCATGCAGACGTTGAAAATGTCCCATGTCTTCTTACGTCAATGGATCCACATTCATCTTGTGGGAAAAGCACGTCGCTGGTGGGACTTTGAGGCCATCGATGGTGACTGGGCGCATTTCGAGATTGCCTTTCGCCTTAAATTTCTTAACCAAAATCTTTCGGAAAATCTTTTTCAAAAACTTTTTTCTAGACGACACGTAATGAGTGAGAGTGCTGCTAATTATTGCAATGATCTCTTTCGCTGGAACAATGCTCTAGATGAGCCAATTATGGATATAGAACTGGTTCACATTGCGTTTGCTAACCTTGCCCCCTCTTTACAAGCAATGTTGTCTGCTCAAAGTGTTTCATCTGTAGCTGAACTACGTGATTTAACTGAGCACATGCAAAAATATATGCAAGCAGCTTTAAAGCAGGATCCTAAAGCAAATTTGGATCAATCTTTTCAACAAATGCAAGTTTCAGTCATATCCACTACTCGAGCTCCCATCACTTGTTCATACCCCTGCAATTTCCTCCACCTCTCTATCTTCCACCCCCAAACCTCGCTCCCAATCCACAAACACTAACTTACCAAAATTTCACTACCCCCCCCCCACTCCCAAACCCAGGCCTCAGCCACCACCGGTTTTCACTCGTAAACTGCACCCAACACCAGTATTTCGACCCCAAGTGACCCTCGTCAAGCCTCAAACAGTCAGAATTATGCTTCGTGTTGCAATACTAACGCAACTCGCAATTTCAATTGTTGGTTTTGTATGGGGCAAGGGCACACGGCACGTTATTGTCCAGAAATACCTGAATATCAAGGAAATCAGGGTAACAATCCGATGGCACCCAATGTTGTAAATCAGTCGGAAAACTAAAAAAGACACCACCTGTGAGTCAGGTTGAAGTCGTTTCAAATATTGCGACTCACGTCTTTGATATAGATCTTAAGCCTAATTCGGGTTTTAAACCACTAGTTCCATTAACCTGTAACGAGATAGTTTCAACTTCCGTCTGGGACACAGGAAGTTGCTATTCTTTAATAGACAGTGCTTTTGTCGAGTCTTTTGAGTGGTAAATTAATCATTAAACCCTTTCCCTTGTTTTTATTAACTGCTAATGACGAAGTAATAACTACTTCGGGTTACGTGTCACTAAAATTTAACTTGCCTGGAAAAATTGTTTGTCACTCCTTTGTTGTGTGCAAAAATATCCCGCACCGCTTCATTTTAAGTACTGATCTAATGATGAGGGCACGCGTAGTTCAGTCTTCCGCGGTTGAAACTTGGTGGTATGATGACCTACCTCAGATTAGATACAAATATTTAAAATCTCTAGTTGACACGCCTGTGTGTTCTTTTCTTTCAAGTAATGTTAGATGGCAGTCTATATTTGACAAAGCTCCAATTTCCGATGTTGATAAATCAGTTTTTTTCTGAAATTTTCAAGAAACACGCTAATGTTTTTCGCGATGAGCCAGGCCATTGTCGGACCAACGAAATGCATATTGACGTTGTTGATAGAAAGCGACTGTACACTAGGCCTTTTCCTGCATATCCGACTAAACTAAAGCAACTTAATGAAGGGATTCATAAATTGTTAGCTGAAGGTAGGGTTGAAAGATCCAACAGCCCTTGTTGTTCACCATTTTTTTTTAACCAAAACCAAATGGCCAGTTTCGATTTTTAGTTTCTACCGCTTGCTCAACCGCAATACCTTGCCAGATGCGTACCCTCTCCCCTCAATTGACCTTATCTTAAGCCAATGAGGTACGCCATGCTACATCACCACCATAAATCTTCGTAGTGCTTATCACCAAATAACCCCCTTGATACAGAATCTAGCCGCCTCGCTGCCTTTGGCATCCCCAGCGGTCTTTTTTCCCCGTGCTATGCGGTGGGCTTCAAAGGTTTTTCAAACGAAGATGGATGAGCTATTACGTTCCCCTGATTTTCACGGATTATTCGTTTACCAGGACGATTGTACTGATGAGTGAAACCCTCGATGATCACTCGAGAAAGGCAGACTTGATCGCCTTAACTTTGCGAACCTAACTCTTAACGTTGAAAAATTTAATTTATGTTGTCCTGAGGCGTGCGTGTTAGGCTTTATTTTGTCATCTAAAGGCATCTCACCCGACCCAGCGAAAGTTGAGGCTATCTCAAAATAAAAACCCCCACTGCCATCAAACAGGGTAGAAGTTTTTGGGGGATGTGTACTTTTTTAGACGTTACGTGTGTTCTTACTCTCTTCTGGCACGACCCCTTTTTGAAATGTTAAAAAAAGAAAAAAAGCCTATGCCAAGTTGGTGTGGTCTCCCAATTGCGATCTTGCCTTTAAAACACTAAAAGAGAAACTTGTGTCTGCCCCCATCCTTGCGCAGCCCGATTTCACAAAGCCCTTTACGATCCGGTGCGATTCTTCGAAATTTTGGTTGGGTTCGGTCCTATTGCAGGATGGTGAAAAAGGACCTCAAGTTATTTCACATGCAAGGGTGGGGGGGGGGGAGATGAGGCATAATGGCGCGTCGACAGCTTGGTCATTAGCGCCAACCTCAGTCACATGCAAGCTGTTTGCTACGTCCGAATGAGGTTTTTTTTCCGACGGTCGAAAAGGAGGCCCTTTCTGTGCTTTGGTCGGTCGAATTATTTAGACCATATATAGAATTTAACAAGTTTACTGTGATATCTGATCAACGCTCCCTTGAGTGGCTTAAAAGCGCTAAATGTTAGACCGTTTCGCCAGCTGTTTTAGTTCCTGGAGCTGTCGCTCTTGGACAGCTAAACTCCCCACTCTTTAACATTGTATTGTTAGTCCTGGCAAGCTCTCGCTCCATTGTTCCCCATTTGTTGCAAGAAACTACGCTTGCAGGGTAACCATTGTTACCGTCCCTAGTGTTGGTTGTTATTCTGTTCAGCCCTTTTAATTTTGTACACTCCTTTGCTGATCCTCCCAGGTGCAGGCCGCCTTTCACCAGACTCGTTGTTCGAGTGAGTTTTTGCCACTATAAGGGCGCGTTTACGCAGCGACTTGCCTTTGCATTCTCGCAGCTAGAACTCAATCACGATGGCAAAGGTGACATGCCATGGTAACAACGCTAAATGGATTAGCTAAATCAGACATCGTTTGAGTAAATATTTGCAGTCTTATAATCCGTGCCAATAATATAAAGAATTCATCATGACGAAACAATTTTCTTAAACGCTTCTGAACTCTGAACGTTATTTGCTGTTTTCGTTGCGAGGCGGCAGACATAAAACTGCCGCCATGTTGGAATTTGAGGTGATTTCTAGCTTCTAGGTGAGAGAATGCAAAAGCGAGTGATTGCTAAACGTGCCCTTAATGTGAAGGGACGAACTAGCCAAGCTGGAGGAGGCCATGTATTCTGCCTAGCGACATGGCTACCCAAACATGGCCCTCCTACGCACTGCTAATTCGCTACGACCTGCCCTAATTTAATGTCAACAATTGTGTTAATGCCCCATTGCTTGTCAGCGACTTGTGATATTTTGCCGTGTCAATTAACTGTGCAATTCGAAGATTAAATACAGGAGTTATTCACAGTCCCCAACTCAAAGTTTCATGTGATTATTCTTTCTTTCCTCCAGTACTATAGTTGCTTGTCCCACGATCCACGGACTAACCTCTGGCCTCCTTTTTGACCCCAATGTGCTTATTCCAAGACCGGGCCAGGGACAAACTTCCTGTAGGCATCCCGTGTCTTCGTTGTCAGCCAATGAAACCGCACAACAGCTTCTGTTTCATACGTCATCTTTGCTCTTACGGAGACGCTAACGCCCCCGAGCGCACACTAGAGACACTACAGGACGCTTGTGTCGGTGGGCCTTGAGACTAGCGTGTGTTGAGTTCGATATTAAATATAAAAGTGGGGCTGAAACACAGTTGCAGATCACCTTTCAGGTTTTGCTCTTGTAACCGCGGAAGGCATCATCGGAAATGACGATGTTGATAGATTAAGAATTGCGCAACGTTCCGATCCTGTTTTGAAGCTTGTAGCTCACCTCATCGAAAACGGCACGAGTTTCCCCTCCACCCCAGTTGGTAGGAAGGCTCGTCGCGTCTCATACAACGCCTCAGTTAGGAATGGCATTATTGGCAGGACATTTAGAGATGGCATTGGTGAAACTCGTTTCTGTGCTTTGATTCCCCCCTCCGACAGCATGCGTCTTATCATCGCGGCTCATTTGGACCCAGTTACTAAACACATGGGAGTTTCGAAACCATAAAAATCATTCATAACCATTCAACTTGGTTTGGGATTGTCCGTGACGTCACCAACTATATTAAAAAGTGTCATACTTGTCAAACCTGTAAGAGCAATCCGTCGTGTGCTCATGGATTAATGGGTGCTGCCCCCATACCCCAGTTGCCAGGGCACACATATTATATCGACGTTTCTGGTCAGTTTTGTCGCTCCAATCGTGGAAATAAATACTTGCTTATTATTCAAGATTCCTCACTAAATGGCCGGAATTGTTCCTGTGAAAAATGTTAAAGCTGCAGAAATTCTCGTTAAAGAGGTTTTTTCTCGTTACAGCCAGTGCAAAACTTTGTTGTCAGACAATTGTAAAGCTTTTTTTAATGGGGTACTCCGTTTTATTGCTCGTATGTTTGGTGTAAACAGTCATTTCTGAGTTTTTACTTGCCAGTGGCAAATCAAGCTGAGAGACTTATAAATACAATTAAATCGCTCATTCCTACACGGATCAGCAAAACGCAGAAAAATTGGGATTGCGATCTACACATGATCGCTATGGCGCTTCGTGCATCTGTGTCTAGAACAACTGGCTTCTTACCTGCTGAACTCCATCACGGTAGAATTGTACGCTTACCTGGGACCATTGACCCAAGTTCATTAACTACCCTTGACAAGTCTTCTAAAACGTGGGTTGTAAACATATCGAAGCGTCTTGCCAATGTTATCTCTATTGCTCGTCTAGTTTACGCGACCAACAAGACGCGTATCGCGCGACGGCTGATGAGGGAAGGAAACCTTTCTCGTTTTAATTTGGCGATGAAGTTCTACATAAGATGCACTTTATCTCTGATAAAGCTAAGTATTTTAGTAAGAAATTAGCACCTCGTTTTGAAGGCCCCTTCGTAGTCCATGAGGTAGTCACTTGCCTTACATATCGGCTTAAAGATCCTGTTAAAGGCAAGATGCTTGGGGGAACTATGCATCTCCTGCAATTAAAACCATATTCCCGATGATGAGAGTCATTAATGTCACCCTCCTTCTTTTCCCCTCCCTTTTTGCTCCCTCTTACGTTTAAGATTTTTTTCCTATGGCTGATGTGCGTTGTTCTTTTTTTCTAAAGAAAAAAATGAATGATTATCATTGTAATCTTTGGAAGCCGGAACTTAACCTTTCTTTCAGCTTAATTGGTCTACTTCTTGATTTTTCGGGTGGTGACATAGTGTCCCGAGTTTCACCTTCTTGAATTCCTAAGGGAACCTTGTTTTTCGAGTAAAACTTTGCATAGTTTTTTTGAGTTTTTCTTCAACTTTTCTGTGTTCAACTTTTTTTTCATGAAGCCCCCCACCCCTCCCCTACCTTTGGATGACTGTGTGGCACAATTTTAGTTCGTAGTTTCTTGTAAGCCCAGTTAAGTTTGTTTGATTCGTTTCGTACCTCGTTTAAATTTTTTTCCCTTTTAAGTTAGCATGCTCTCTACATGTGACGTTAACTTTTTGCTATTTGTTATGTTTCCATGTTCCTATCTGCTCCATGATGTGTATAATTCCCAGGTAGTCGGGCTGGTATGGCCTATTTTGTCCAACCTTATCGCTCGTGCCCTACAGTTTTTGATGGTTGGAATTTTTTTCTTGGCATAGATTCTGTTCGTCTGCCATGGGATTTTGTTTTTCCCCAACTTCCCTATTACATCTAAGCTTCATTTAGTAAATACTTCCCAAACCTTCATTTCCACCCCTCCCCCTTTCTTGGTGGTCAGTTTATCCTAGACCTACGTCTTTCCCGTCTGTCATTTTGGTAGATTGTTTTTTTCTGTTTGACCGGTCGAACTGTAATGGGTAACCATGAAGGTTACACTTGCCCTCCTTTCGTTAATGTTTTTATGTTAATCCGTACAATGACCTGGTGGTGTGATTGTGATCTGGGGTTCATGTTGTGCAGTTCCGTCATTTTTGTATTGTCATATGCTTTTTTTTTTGGTTTGTTTTCATTTTCGTTTGCCTCTGTTTTGGTTTTTTCTCCATGTGTTTTTATGTGTTTTCTTTTTCCCTCCTTTACACTTTCTTGCCTTCTCTTTTTCTTGCCCCTATTCTTGCACGATCTGTCTTGTGTACCCCTCTTTTGCTGCACTATTTATTTTTCCTGATTGTTATTTATTGCATAAATGCCCTCTTGTTTCTTTTCTCACTCGGAAACTTGCTGGCTCTCGTTATCGGGAGTTGGACTTGCTTGTGAGCTGCTTGGCGTTGTTTTTTTTTTATACTGTGCCTTAAGTACAATTACGTATTGTTTTTCCCCAACTTTTGACTACTCGTCAGAAACTGAATTGTTTGGAAGTATGTTTGCTTCTGACTTTGGGGCTTGATTTGCATGAGGTTAATTTAGTGTTGATTTTTTTGTGTATTCCGTCTTAACTCTGTTTATGTTTTAGAGTATGGTAGGTTATTTTTGTGCGAACAGGGTCGATACTTTGGCGATTTTTGTTTATTCATTGTGTGAAATGTTTAAAATATTAATTTTAAGACTGGTCTTGTTGCCACATCATTGTGATAGGTGTTTCCCTTTTTGTGGTGAGGGACCACCCGTTTTCGGTCAGCAAGGGGGGCTTTACATCGCACTTCTCAATAGCGCCCTGCCCGATATTGTGCCTATCGGCGGCAGAATCGCTTGTTTGCTCCTAAGTACGACTTTGCTAGATAAATTTTGTTTATCGCTGTCGGCCCTGAAATCAATTCTACTTGCTCGCGATCCCACGTCACTTACTAATGTTATTCTCCCCGTCAGTTATTATGACGTCATTTGTGATCATGAATAACTCTATTTGCTCGCGACCCTACATCACTTACTTACCTGCGTCACTTCATCTTCGATCATGACGTAATTGATGTTTCCTAAATTATTGTTTTTAATTAATAAATTAAACCTTAATACTTCAGTTTAATTCTTACTGATGATACTTACCGTCGTGTTTATTTTTGCTTTGGTTAAACCCTTTAATTAAAAATTATTTATTGGGATCGTATATCAGGTGAAGTCGATCAGGCTAATTTGGATTCTCCTCAAAACCCCGATCGTAGTAACCTTGATATCTGTCCTATTCCGTCTGTTCGTCCTGCGTTGCAGGCTGTTGCAGTCGTCGGCTGGTGGCTAGATGCCATGTAGCCACTTCCACGATTTTATTTAGTACTAATTTTTAACTAATTTTTAACCATCAGTTGCCACTCAATTTTAACATGCTGCAACGTTGTTTGAAGTGCCACTCTTGGGTTGCCATCGACCACGTGACGTTCTCATATGCAAGGTAATATGAATAACTATTTTTCGTATATCTTGTGTCAGACGCGTTAACATCAGAGATGGTTATCTTGGCTGTCTCCATCAGATGAGGTGTAGGAGAGCAGAGCGTGGTTCGTTGTCCACGGCCTCATACCCTCTACGAGAAGTAGACGTTTTTTTTCTGGAGTCTAATAGGGGAAGTTGTTGATGGAGAAGGGGGTCGAATGCCTGAGAGGTCCGTAATCGGACCATTTTTCATTAGCTATGGCGGCGTTCTCTAATGGCTGTGAAGGACGGACTGCTTACAAGGAATGCCTTCTGCACACGTTTTTATTGGACTACGGGTTGGATGGTTAAACATTTACATTCCACTCTTGCCTTGATACGTCTTACAAGTCCAATCTCTCTTGTTCACTACATAGCCGAGGCTGTTGTCCCTGCTCTTCAAGCATTGTTCCATCCATAAGGCGCAAGGCCTGTACCTTTAAAAGGAAAAATCCTTCGAATGGGGATAGTAAAAAGTGTATCCCGTTACTGGTGGCTATTCACTTGGTATAATGCTGTGGCTCTTGGCTAAAGACTATTCTTGGCCTCCATAGACCAAGACATATGTTTAGCCCTATAGCCCTAACATGGCAGTTGATTTGGCAGCCATTTTGTGAGTCTTTTCCCATTGCTTGGCTTAGTACCGTTGAGAGCTAAATAAAAAACGTGTCCACTCAGTGAGAAGAGTAAAGCGGGAAGAGAGTAGCAACGATGATGAGAATGGTACAATAGGCAAGACAACAGTGAGGGAGGATGGTCTTGTATGCGTTAGCATTCAAATGGCATCGTAGTTCTTACAGTAACAATACTTGGGGAAATATTGTTTAAGGCTGGGTTTAAGTCAGGCAACAGAGTTTACCAAATAGGGATGATGTTAACATACTATTGAGGTATTGTTTGCTTCATTACAAATAGTTACAACCTTGCCTAAATTACTATTGCCCTCGGCCGAGGCTTTTGTTGTTATTGCATCAATTTAGGGGGCCTTATTACTACTTCTCGGTAAGTATTACCGTATTTACAAGTTGTGTCTTGCTGTTAAATTTTTAGTTGCAAAATACTTTAGTTTCATCCGTTGCCTATCTCGTAGACCGAGCAGTCCCCCCCCCCCTCGACAATATGTTCGAGGGATACCGTACAATAGGCAAGAAAGCAAACAAAGAGGAGAAAACAGGCTAACATGCACTAGCTCAGCAAATCGTCTAAGCAACAACAGATTTGCTAAATCGTCTAAGTAACAAAACAATACCAGCGCTAAATAGTGTCATCAGGCCACCAGGGCCATTAGGGCGAATGCGCTGGCGGATAGGGTACAGGCTGGGACGGCGGGGGTTTGATGTCTGGCGAGAAGCAATCGAAGGGACTGGTAAGGCGTGGAAAAAGGAGTGAGGGAGGAAGGCGAGGGAGGCGGGTAGAAGGGGGAGGGGAAGGGGCGGCAGAGCCGGAGGCTCAAGTGGAGTGGCAGAGGCATCGGTGGACGAAGAAGTAATCGGGAGGGGAAGAGAGGGGAAGACGGTAAAGGCATTGATGTGCTCTAAGAAGCGGACATCAGTAGAAACAATAATCGCCAGGTTTACAGGGTTCAGGAGTTTAAAAGCTCTACGGTTCACATCATACCCTACGTAGATCAAAGGTTGAGCTGTAGGGCTAAGCTTCCCTTGAACATAGTAAGGGTGTACATAGGCGTAAGCAAGGAAACCAAGGCGCTTAAATATGGATGCCATGGGTACTCTTCTAATATAAATAGACATAAATCGCTGGAAATAATACTAAAGAAAATTGGAAATTAAGCCAACAGCGAAAATCACACACTAGAAATAACGTAGTTCAGTAAGCCACCTTTATACTCTTACGTTTCGTCGGAGTGGCGTGACCCGGATTCGAACCAGCTACCCAGTTCGCCCCCAGATCACCTGCATAGCGCCTTAGTCGCTATGGCCACATCCTCAACTGGCATAACTCATTTTTAGTGTATGATTTTCGATGTTGGCTTATTTTCCAATTTATTCTTAATATTATTTCCTGCGATTTATGTCTATTTATTTCTCCTTTATTGAGCCTTGTAAATGTATGATTTGTCTTCCCTCTCCATTGAGTATGGCCGAGTGAATTTCGGTCGAATGGAGCCCTGGTCACGGTTGTGACCTTAATACGGGTTCAGTGAGTTATCTTTATGCCAGTTGAGGATGTGGCCATAGCGACTAAGGCGCTATGCAAGTGATCTGGGGGCGAACTGGGTAGCTGGTTCGAATCCGGGTCACGCCACTCCGACGAAACGTAAGAGCATAAAGGTGGCTTACTGAACTACGTTATTTCTAGTGTATGATTTTCGCTGTTGGCTTAATTTCCAATTTTCCATGGGTACTCTTCCATACCATAACTGGTAGGGGGACACATCATCAGGTATGGCAGACATACTTAAGTTATGTAACAAGGTTGCCTCGGTATTGGCTAAGGCCCAGAAAGCCTCAGTGAGTTGGTTGTCAGTGAGGAGCGACTTGACGACAGTCTTAATCCCCAAATTTGCCTGCTCGGACAGGCTGTTCTGTTGAGGCGTGTAGGGCGTAATAACACTATGAGTAGTTCTGTTGGTAGCCAAGAAATCCCGTAAGCGGCGAGCTTGGTATACAAGAGCGCCATCAGTGACAAGGCGGGCAAGTTGCTGTCGAGTTTCGACTTGCCGGCGCTTAATCTCACGGATCAAGACATCTGGGATTGATGCTTTGTCAGGAAGGGGATGGGAAAAATATCGACGGGTCGCTATGTCCATCACTAAGAGTAAATTTACTCTGCCGTCGAGGGCTTGTTCTCGACTCAGTTGAACCTCATCCGCGCTCCAATTCATACGAGGGATTAATGGTCGATGGGGGATAGCTGGATGGTGTGCAAACATACGTCACAATGCATGGGGTCCTTCCCAATTTGCTTAGGGGTCACCAACATCCCCTTTTGAACCATACGGTGGAGTCGATCATAGGATGCGTGGCCAAACGGCGGTGCAGCATTGCCATGTCCAACGTACCAGTAACATGGTTGATAGGAGCAATACCTTGGTCGTGTTGCTCAGCTAGAGGATTAGAGGCGAAAGGGGGTAAACAGACAGGATATTGCATAGTGGGGAAATAGGTGCTGTGGGTAAGTTATGGGGTGTCTGCATAGAGGCTGGAAGGCATCCCAATCATTAGAGGGGTTGAATTCCCTGTCAGATGCGAGTTGGGGGGGGGGGGGTTATGAGCTCTAATGCGTGCTCATCTACATTTGCGTTTTGGGGAGCTAGATTAGTAATCTGGGGCAAAGGGATTTGCTGGTGGATTAGACTTTCATCATGCTCGTTCGTTTCCAACAGTTCAGCAGGGTGAAACGACACAATTTCAGGGTTTAAACAACTGGTTGTATCACAGGGCATACACTTGTACTTCTTATTTGTTTGAGAACAGTTATTCCATGAACCGGGTGCTGGCTCTGTGAGTTAGAATCAGGTAATCCGTCCGAACATAAAATTGGCCTTACCTTGGGCCTTTGCATGGTCTAGTTCACGAAATATCGTGTCCCCATTAATATCATAAGTAATACTATTTTCAGTGGTACATTAAACAAATGCATGTTTCTCTCCCCAAACATAATTAAATGGTGTGGATATTTGGTTTATCTTGCATAAACACCTTTGTCACGAAGATTTGAATTTAAACCTCCATTAATCATTCCTGAGGCTGAAAGGAGATTTCTAGATGCAGTTGACAACTTGACGACATTGCGCAAAATGGTTGAATGTTCCGATTATTTACCGGTGCGGTCGTACCCGGTCACTTTTAAATCCTTTAATAATACACCATACGCGCAAATGCCGTCCGATGCCAACTGAATCTTGACTCTCGGACATTTACTCTTGTCAATCACTTTATAACAATTTTTTGTTAGGCTTACCGTTGATCCCGAAGCCTGGTAGGCCTCTGGGGGTTTATTTTGCCCTTTACTTAATTCTAAAGAGTTGGATACAACCTGACTCGACGAAAGTTCTTCAGAGTGTCGAGTCGGTTGAAGCGGGTTTAGCTGTAGTCCATAAGCCTGATGCTCTTGGCACAGGAATGCTATCTGTTCAGAGTTGGTTGTTGGGTTCGTTGATTATTGCAATCGGTTGTCACCACGGCGGTTTGGCCGTGACTGGGATCGTATCTTTTGCTGTTGGGGCCATTCAAAGTTACGCTGACCGGAAAAATTGTTGTGGGTCCAATTTTGGCCTCGTGGTGGGGGTGTGCACGTGCCGCACGTTCTAAAAGTGTGCTGCCACCCGTAACATCAATAGCAACGAGGACCCAGGGAGCATTGGGGCCGGTTTATGGCATTGCAGTCGGTAAAATTGTGCTGGGAAACTCGGCAAAAAGTACACGAAGTAATTGGTCTACGCTGGTTTCTTCGTGAAGGTTGGTAATTTGCAGTACGCCTATTACTATTATACGGCGTCAGATCGTCACCCGTCTGTTGCACAAGGTAAGTGTCCTGTTGGGGCTGATAGACATTATTGCAGAAGTACCTGGTTTGCTGGTATACATCTTGTTTGGTTGAACGATTGTTGTTATAAATTAGGTTAGGTGGGAAATTATCTCCATTCTGACTTGTACGTCTGTAATCAGCCAGTAGGTGGGAATTTTGCTGGAGGTACGCTTGCACCTGAGCGATCACGGCAGGAGGCGTGGCAAAGATTGGAGCTTCAACGTTAGGATAGGTTAGGCTTTCAATTAATTTGGCTTGCAGGAGTTGGAAGGTGAGTTGTTGCCCGGCTCTCAAGATTGTCTCGTGACGATTAGTGCGGGGTGATGGATCACTCTGAGTGCCCACACACAGGCTTTATTTTCGGTGAGTGGGTAGTCGGTAGCGGTGATTTCAGCCATTAAAGCTCGAGCTTGACTGATATAAGTTGCCACATCTTCGTTGTTGCTCATCTCGATCGTCATTAACTCCCCCAGCTTCTTCATCTGTTGGAAAGCGTCGACACGTGCGTAGTCGGTGTTCAGTTGGTCCCATATCTGCTTGGCTGTTTGGCAGGCCTGAAAGTGTACAATTATTGTGGGTGCAACAGTACGCATTAGCATTAGTTTACATTCTGCGTTCTTCTGTGCCCAGTCGGCCACTTCTTGGGGTGCTGCATCGTCTGGGTGTGGTCTGTCGTTGACCAACACGTCTGGCGTCCACTTTTTCTCTTCTGCTAAACAGTGAAAAAGGGTCTTCCAGATATTGTAGGTCTTAAAGCCGGTTAAAATCGGGATTCCTATATAATGTTGCTGGTATAAGGGTGCATTCCTCTGTCCTCTCAACGGTGTTTTTTTTTTGGTGTGGCACCCACAATTGATGTGCCATGGTTGGTGGGTTAGGTTCCGATGGATATTCTTTGTTTGTATTTCCCTCTGTAGGTTTCATTGTTCCCAGACTGTATGTAGTTCGGCGTTGGCCTAATAATACACAGAAATGTATGGTTTGCTACGTTACCGGAAAAATGGACTTTTCCGGCCGATGCTACCAAAAAATGTCAGACGCGTTAGCATCCAACATGGTTATCTTGGCTGTCTCCATCAGATGAGGCGTAGGAGAGCAGAGCGTGGTTCGTTGTCCACGGCCTTATACCCTCTACGAGAAGTAGACGTTTCTTTTCTGGAGTCTAATAGGGGAAGTTGTTGATGGAGAAGGGGGTCGAACGCCTAAGCGGTCCGTAATCTGTCCATTTTTCATTAGCTATGGCGGCGTTCTCCAATGGCCGTGAAGGACAGACTGCTTACAAGGAATGCCTTCTGCACACATTTTTATTGGACTGCGGGTCGGATGGTTATACATTTACATTCCACTCTTGCCTTGATGCGTCTTACAAGTCCAATCTCCCTTGTTCACTACATAGCCGAGGCTGTTGTCCCTGCTCTTCAAGCATTATTCCGTCCATAAGGCGCAAGGCCTGTACCTTTAAAAGGAAAAATCGGTCGACTGGGGATAGTAAAAAGTGTATCCCATTACTGGTGGCTGTTCACTTGGTATAATGCTGTGGCTCTTGGCTAAAGAATATTCTTGGCCTCCATAGATCAAGACATATGTTTAGCCCTATAGCCCTAACATGGCAGTTGATTTGGCAGCCATTTTTGAGGCTTTTTCCCATTGCTTGGCTTAGTACAGTTGAGAGCTACGTAAAAAAACATAGGCAAGACAACAGTGAGGGAGGATGGTCTTGTATGCGTTAGCATTCAAATGGCATTGTAGTTCTTGCAGTAACAATACTTGGGGACACATTGTTTAAGGCTGTGTTTAAGTCAGGCAACAGAGTTTAACAAATAGGGATGATGTTAACATACTATTGAGGTATTGTTTCCTTCATTACAAATGGTTATAACCTTGCCTAAATTACTATTGCCCTCGGCCGAGGCTTTTGATGTTATTGCATCAATTTAGGAGGCCTTATAACTACTTATTGGTAAGTATCACCATATTTACAAGTTGTGTCTTGCTGTTACATTTTTAGGTGCAAAATACTTTAGTTTCATCCGTTGCCTATCTCATAGACCGAGCAGCACTTAAATGAGTGGAGAGGGAGCAAAGGTGGTGGCACGAAATCATGCTGATAAGTTTTCTAGGATTTAATTCTTGGTTTGCTTAATAGCCGGCATATACGCTACGTTTCCTTTGGTATTTTATCGGAATTTTAGTGATCAGCGTGGCATCGTGACACCTTGAACTGACATGTTTTACCTTAACGTGGATTTTTCGGCATTACCCGTGGTTTTAATTTGTAGTCGCCAAGGTTGTGAAATTTTGGGTTCGACCCCCGTTTCTTGTGAATCTCCTTCGTGTTGCAATTTATTGAGTGGGTTGATTTTAACTATTGTTGTTCACTATGTTGTAGTAGTAATTCCTTGCTCCTTTCCTACCCAAAAACTTAACTTGTATGGTTCCGTTAATGCGTAATCATATGCTTAATGGTAACAGATATATTGGTTCCCCCCGACCACCATCCCAAACTTTTTTGAATAACAGACTCATAGCCCCACACACAGGCATTTGCATACACAATGCACCTAATCCCTCCCCTGTAAGCAAATAAGTCATTGATGAGAGGAAGTGATTCATCAAACAAATTCCCCCCACCCCCACCCGAAAAAAGGTCCATCACTTTGCTTAGCCAAAGATTGCTTAATTGTGTGCAGTGGTTTAGAAACCACCCGAATACCAGCATTGGTAAGTATTTTCGTAACAGGTTCATACACTTTATTATGGTAGGTAGCACAGTACAGGTAAGAAACTCATGTTGGGTGCCAAGTCGGGTTAGGGTTAAGTTGGATGTCGTGTCAAGCAGCAATTTCTTCGATTTTTCTAATTTTCTAGAATTAAAGTTAGTGGGATATCCATTTTTTTTCATAATTGGTAAAGATGCGTGACACCTCTTGGTTCATGTCAGACATATACGTGCAGTGAGAAAAGCTTCTCAAGCATTCCCCTTTCAGGGCTCAACTAACGCAGACGCAGGGTGAGCAGAGTTAAAAGCAAGTGTATGGGTTGTCTGACTAGGCTTGATGTAGTGGAGGGGAGCACAATATCCGTGTACCGCGAAAGACAAAAATATCCAGGAATGGGAGATCCCAAAGTCACACGCAAGGGGCAGGGGTTCAATGGTAAAAGGTCTTTAGTTTCTATCCTCAGTCTCAAGGATAAATTCCTAGAAGGGCTAGTAGGAATTCAAACAGGAGAAAATATCAATAACCCGAGCATCGTTCACAAGGAACACAAAAATGTCATCAAGATAGCGTGCCCAATAGAGCACGTCAGAAAAAAATCTTTCATTAGTAAGGGTGTCAATCTGGTCAAGCACAAGTCACATAAAAAGTCACTCATGGACGAACCAGCTGGGGCACCACTGACCTGCTGGTAAGCTTCTACATCAAACACGACATACGTAGTTTGGAAAATAGTTCTTAGACTGTCAACAACCAGTTAAGGAGTAAACCCACCAAGGCCAGCCTCATCTCAGCTCTGCTCATCCTGCATCTGTGTTACTTGGAGCTTTGAAAGGTGAATGCTTGAGAAGCTTTTCTCACCGCACGTGCATGTCTGACATGAACCAAGAGGAGTCCCGTATCTTTGCCAAGTATGAAAAAATGGATATCCCACCAACCTCATTTCTGGAAAACTAGAAGAAGCGAAGAAATTGCTGCTTGACGTGACCTACAATTTAACCCCAACCGACCTGGCAACCAACATGAGTTTCTTGCCTGGACTGTGCTACCTTACCATACTAAAGTGTATCAACGTGTTATGAAAATACTTACCATTGCTTGTATTCGGGTGGTTTCTAAACCTCTGCACACTATTAGGCAATCTTTGGCTGAGCAAGGTGACAGACCTTTTTCTTGGGGAGGGGGGGGGGGAGAAATTTGTTTGATGAATTACTTCCTCTCACCACTGACTTAGTTTCTTATAGGGGAGGGTTTAGGGGCTTGGTGTATGCAATTCCATGTGAATTATGCAAAGCTAGAGGTATTTATTTTGGTGAGACGAAACGCCCTCTTACTAAAAGAGTGTCACAACATTGTGGTTATGTTGATTCTTGAGATTCTGATCGTGCATTGGGCCATCATTCTGTAGAGAGGGGTCACCGTCCAGATGTTTCTGAAAAATCAGTGTTGTTCATTGAAAAGCACCACCACATTAGGCTTAAATTGGATGTGTGGACTATTAGCCCTAATAAAAATAGGGCTTTAAATTTAACAACAAATTATTCGGTAATGGAGCAATGGGCAACTTTGTGTAAACAAAATGTTGATGTGCAGTTACCCATGAGCCTCTCTTTAGCATGATCTTTGTGACATGGTTTCTGGCCACGACGTTTGGTTTGTTTTGGTATGTACAAATGTTACATTTTTGTTGCGGTTAGATTGGCTATGTAATTTATTGAGTTTTTGTATCTATTTTAGATTCTGAAGAACTTCCCGTTGAGGAATAAAAATTTAATTGTGTATAATGAATATGCTAGACGAGGGAATCCAGTTGTCCGCCTGGTTCTGTTTTGTTAAATACCTTCACCCTTGCTCACCCAAGTGAATGTGTGGCATTTGTGCACACTAGAAGTTAATATTGTCAGGTTCAAATGGCATTTATTTTTAGGATATATTGCGCTAAAAATTCTCTGCTAGATTTGAAAACACCAAAATTTGTACGAGCAGCACCAATATCAGCCTACTTACATGGTTTTTCACTGGAGTGTAAGCTACTGCCCTCGTTTTCAAATATCAACAATACGCCACTGATCGTACCTCTTTGTACACAGTGGTTTGTCAGATTGCTTTCCCTCATGAAGAAAGTAGCCCGTTTGTTTACATGTCATATTTGCATTTGCCTTTGTGCCTTTGTGACATACATGCTTAAAATTAAACTGCATATATTTGTAGGATACATGGTGTAAGAAAAGCTCTAAGATGGTTTCAAGTGAGCATTACCATGCACAGCAAACTTGTGCAGTTTATCTTGGACTAACACCTGCGTTGCATTCATACACACAAAATTCGATGTTGTAAGCTTCAAACAGCATATATTTGCCAATGAGCAAGTCTAAAGTGATCATACCCACACTGAACACACTTGTACAGTCTTTCTCTGGGCTAATACCTGTATGGCATTTTTACACATAAAAATTTAGTGCTGTCAACTTCAAGTGACACTTACTCGTAGGATTTTATGTCATGGAAGAATTTCTCTGCTTGTTCTGAAAACGTTAAAGTGAGAAGTGAGTACCACCGATACCATCCCACTTACAGAGCTTCTCACTGGTGTGTAAGCTACTGTTAGCGATTTACATTTCAAAAGCAGACAATAGCAGCCACTGTCTATGACACACTGTGCACTGCACAATGGTTCGTCAAATTATGACTTTCTCATGTAGAAAGTCAGATAGCCGTTTTTTTTAACTGTCACATTTAATTCCATCTATCGTACTTCTACTCTCAATACAAATAGCAACAATTCCCGCACGTCATGGTTGTTGCCCTGTACATGCTTTGGATCCTACAAAATAAGCCTATCTAACATGAAAAAAACACTTTTTATTATATGTTATTCAACTCGCTCGTTAATTCTGCAAATATGTTCTTCGATTATATGTTATTCCTTGCCTGCATAACAATTTGCCAGCTTTGTTTCCTGCGAAGTGGACCTGGAAATTCCAAGCGCCATGTTTGCTGAAATGCCAGGATGTAGCCTTGTTTTGCAGGGGATAGCCACCAGTTTCGCTCAACTTGGCTGACTGGGGTCGAATTATCCAGAGACGGAAAATATGGCTACCGGTTCCACGAAAATGGCTTCAGGCAGCTACTTGCATCAGCCAATATCACGGCCAGTAGCTGCTGCTGACAGCCATTGACTCCTGGTTGCTGGTTGCTGCTCCGTTTGGCTGCCAGTTTGTGCCGAGCCTTAGGTATCACATGCATTAAGCAACAACCTACGCCATAGGGAGATGCGTCACAGTTAAGCTTGAGTTTTAGCTTAGGGGTATAGTGTACCAAAGCTTTAGATTTAAAAAAAAACTGTTTCACAGTTTCTACGGATTTTACACAATCTTCCCCATACCCATTTGAGTTTGGGGCTTAACACCCTTGTAATAGGGGCCAAAACTTGTGCTAGGTTAGTAGGTATTTTGAATATTGGTTAATAACCCCCCCCCCCCCCCAAAAAAAATTCCGTAATTCTTGAATATTAGTGGGGTGAGACGATTTAACTATTGCATCAATCACTTCCTGGAGTGTACGCATGCCATCCTTATATTTGATATAGCCTAAGTATTTGAGGCTGGGCTGTGAAAGTTTGCACTTATCAATCCCAAGGGCAATCCAGTTTTGTAGACTAACAGTAACTCGTGCAAGGATTCGTCGTGTTCTTGACCTTGTCCCCTGAATGATATGTCATCATAAAATGGTTAACACATCGGGATTTTTGCCATGAGGCCGGTAATTAATCGCTGGGTGATCCCAGAACTGCTGGCCGAACCGAGGGCCACCCTTCACCACTTGAAGAACACAAGTGGAGTGTTTATTGCTAATGGCTGTTGAAAATCTTCGTCTAACTCGATTTGAAGGCGTGCATCCTTTAGATCAATTAGGTTAAACGTGCCACACCCACCAAATCAGTAAAGAATTCGGCAGCTGTTGGCACTGAGTTGTGATCGATCTCTAGTTGAGGGTTAATGGTAGTGCTGTAATCGCTGATTACACGCACCTGTACGATCGGTATATGGACGATGACGATCAGGGTCACCCACACACTGGTTGTGACTGGCACCAAAATTCCCTGAGATACAAGCTGTTTAATTTCATCATTTACCTTCTCTTTTAAAGTCAAGGTACGGCCCTTACTTTTCTGTAAATAGGCATGGCATCTGGTTTTAACTGGATTTTTGTTTTGTAACCACTGCACTTGCCCAACCCAGGTTGAAAAAGTTCAGGATACTCTGAATTCTATTTATTTAACGTCAAGTTTTGCTCTTACGATATGGTCAGTTGTATAAGTTTCAACACTGTAAATCTGTAAATTCTAAAATTCATCCATTTTAATTCTAACTTATTTTGCTAAACCAAACTTTATTAAGTAATGCAGGTCGATATTCATTGCCTGATACTGTAACGTCAACATTATGAGTTAGTTCACCAATGTGAACCGTAACATTAACAATACCCAGCACACTGTCGGCTTCGCCATTAAACTGTTCATGGAGAAACCACACTGCTGTAATTAACAGTTTGAAAAATACTGCTCGTACCACCCTGCAGAAATGATTGTCCCATCACACCCACTATCCAATTCTAGTGCTAATTTATTACCATTAATAACGCAATGAATCTACCATTTAGCTGCTTTGGTGTAACTTGTTGTGCTAGTACCATTTATGCTTAGTGTGTTGTTGGATAGATGATGGCTACAGCTCTTGTATTAAGGCTCATTTTCACTCTCAGATTCAGAAAAGAAAGATTCGTTTTCGCTATGTAAACTGTTAACCTTTTTGTAACTGGACTTATGTTTAGTTTTTCCGCTGGCTTTTGTCTTGAGCAAAAGTTTCTCTGCTGCCGAAACCCGTTTACGATCATTACTAGGTTTTTGTTTACAAATGGATTTTAGATGACCATACTCGTCGACAATGCCCACAAGAATACTCTTTGTACTTACATCTCGAGCGGATATGTTCGGATTTTCTGCAACAAAAACACCGGATGCTCGAGCTTTGCTTTGTTTTAACGCTAGGATTAAAGTAATGTTTAACAAAATTTGTAGCTACCAATCCAAACACCCCCCCCCCCGCCCCCCCGAATTTTGATTTGTTCAACAGTAGCTACCTGTATACATAAAGGATGGTCAGTACATTCTTTTAGTGGTAATGTCTTTATGAGTAATTGAAGCGAAGTAAAAAGCCAATACAATGCACAAGCATACAATAAAATGCGACGTTTCGATTTGGATAAATCCCTTTATGAAGCAGTTTGTTAGCACTAGGCTAAAAATCAAAAATGTTAAAAACACTGGCCGAACCTACAAAGTATTTCGTGCTGAATTAATTCAGTATGGACTCCACTGATTAGACGGTCACGAATCATTTCTTCGTTAATTTCCTTAATTGAATCAAACTCACAATATTTTGACATTATTTTGATTGCCGAAATATATTCACCAACCGACTCCCCTGCTTGTTGGTTTCACCCATAAAATTTTAGACGCTCAGAGACTAAGCTAGGACGTGGTTCTAGTCGTTTAAGATGGCTTTGATTAAATCATTGTATGCCATTTTACTCGGCATTTTAGGAGCCAAGATATTTAAAATGTGTTCAAACAGCTCACGGCCTACTGACGCCATCAAGATGTCTACACAATCTAAACCGTCAATCTTTTTTTGGTTTGAAAAAATATGCTAACCTTTGAGTTTAATGTTCCCAAGTGTCAAGTTCACTGTCAAACAGCTGGAACAAACTGTCATTTCGACTTAATATTCGACACTGAACGGAAACAAAAATAATGAATCAAGTTAAGTTCCTTCTTAACAATAATGGATCAAGCCATTCAAATTCAAGGCTAAATAATTAACCTAGCGAAGCCAAGTTACTCGTTAACTTGCACTAGTAAATTCAAAATTAGTGCAAGTTAATTAAAATTCAAAATTAGCCCACTTCTGGATTCCAATTTACTGGCTCAATAAATGTATTCGAACAGTTTTTACAAAATATTCATTAATTGCTTTCAATAAATTATTTTAGCATTCAAAAATTAATAATTCACCAGTTTACTAGCCTATTACTGCATTCAAAATATCCATTTACTAGCACGCTATAAATTAAACGTTTTCGACAATAACACAAATTTACTAATCACTAACAAGGATTTTCAATAATTTGCACATTTAAATAATGAAATACTAACAAATATACTGACTAACAATAGAAGCGTTCAACAACACATCAAGCATAAATGCACACGGCCAAAAATGCAATAAACAAGGTTTTCAGTTTTGAACCTGGACACCAAAATTCAGTCGTGCGTGAGTCTATTACAAACATTACAGGCCTAATTTAATTACATTTTTATTGCTATTATTCCCTTTTCTAGTATCTAGGGTGATATAGCACCTGTACGTTGCAAAGGACATGACCTTTATAAAATTATTCATGGAATGTTCATATCACGCAAGATTAAAATACAAAATAGCTATTATAAAAATTACTATATCTAAATTCCGGCATGAACTAGAAATTTCCAGAATCACCTCAATCTGTAAATAACAGCAACAAAGTTAGAAAAATCTTAAAGTCATGCCTACGGATGACTAAACTTTTTTCCAAATAGTGAAATTCTCGTTCCATCAAGATTAAAGCTGGACCCGAACAGGTAAAGAAATTTAATATTTAAACTCTACTAATCCCTTACTTTTTGTTGCAATTGTAAAGAATAGGCCTATTGGCTGAGTGTAGCCTTCTTTGTACGGAACACAAGTAAAGCATGACAGCGAGAAGAGACATTTCTTAGTCATTCAACATGAGCTTAACTACACGAGTGTAGTCAGCTGACATCAGCTGGCTACTTGGTTAAGTCATTTACAATGAATGGGGTATGCGACGCATCTGGGGCTAACCACAGATGTCTTCACACATAGCATTGATATATGACATTGTGGGAGGGCAACATACACCACATTATACATAGTGAAAGAATACTGCAAAAAAACTAACCTTTTGATAGTCAGTTCCACACAGAGGTGGTAACAAGTTGACAAGGATAGCAAAGAAACGTGCTGGTAAAGACCTTTTTCCTAAATAAAAAAACGTGAACATTTATTCGTGTAATAGACCTGTCGTTAATATCAGCTTTTGCTTCGAAAAAAGGCAAAGGGAAAACGCAATACAACATTGTAGACACCAATAAAAAATTCAGCTTTCGAAACAGGAAAGTGTGCTACATTTTCTAAAATTTTTTAGACTCCATCCAGTGAGTCATTATTATAGCAATAAGTAACATAACTTCATCGAAGGGCCTGTTGGAAGTAATTCTATGAGCTTTCCATCATCCTAATATTCAGACTGTGGCACAACCCATGTGTGCTTTATAAGGAAAAGGATTGTACCATACAAATGCGAGGAATATTATTTTCCACACATTTACACCTTTTATTTTAAAAACGTACATTTTTTTAAGGTTAATCCTTACTGTACTTTTATCAAGGTTACCTTGGTGTAGCGTGCAAAATAATGGTCCAAAGGGTTACCCTGTTCATATGGTTTGATTCATTTCAGTAATGATTTAAAGTATTGTTGAAATTTTGGGCCCCAACTGTGATAAAAATTGGATTTGCTACATATACAGATTACTGTATGGTAACAATTAACCTATTTGTGTAGATTTTTATCTTTTGACTTTGTTAGCTCGCTATTTAGAAACTCTTTCGCATCAACAGATGTCTTTTACAGGATGCCACCAATGAGAAGGAAAGATAACTAAATCATAACGATCACCAAGAATGTTGATTAGAGTCTCAAGGGTCAACTGTGAGTAAGAACAGCCCAGTTGTCAGAGTGGTCTGCTGTCAGCAAATTTCTTGCGGGATCGACCCCCACAACCGCTTTAAGTACGTACCACTTAAATAATCGTTAAAAAGGCTCTCGTGGTGCAAAAAGGCCAATAAATATGGTATAATGCAAATTTTTTATTTCAGTACTGTGTTAGCAAAACAGTAGCTAACAAACCATAGGTTTAATATCCTAGTTTGTTATGAACGTTACCTTTATACTTGCCAGCAAATTATAAGTAAGATTTACTGAAGCGAAAGAATATTCTAGTTTAGTGTAAGCAAGCAATAATAAATAATTAAGTATTTACCAAAGTCTAAATTTTCACAAGAACCCTCGTACAATCGAACAATGTAGTCTTGTCCACGTTTATCATCGAATAATCCATACCAACTGCTTGTATTCCCAAGCTAAATGAAAGAAATGAATAAAGGGATTAAAACATTGTTGTTTAACATTCTTAATTACTTTCGCCATAATCTTTGAAGAGCCACAATAACAGAAAAATCAGGAATTTGTATAACTAATCTAAAAATGTACTACGAAATTTAGAAAAACATCATTCGTACATTAAATTTGACTGTGTTATTTGAATGAGAGAATTTTTGTTTTGGAAAAAAATATGAAAATGAAGAACAAGAAGTGAAGAATATACACTTTTGCACTATATCAGAAGTTATGCTACCAATAAGTAATACACAACATATTCAAACAAATAGAGTAAATAGTATTTCCAAAATGAAATAACAATTCTAAGAACTCTAAAAACAAACATGAGCTGATTGCCGCTTCAATTCATTTGAGGTAGAGAAGTTCCCGAAAGAATTAAATAATTCTTTCAGTTTGCGATGACGTAGAAAGTCTAAGATGGTTGCTATCAGCCAAACAGCAAAATTCATAGTTTTAAAAAATGGCTAGTACAAAATGCTAAATGCTACAACGCTACTATTCTTTTTCTATTAGCAGCATTCCGTGCTAGCAATAGCATGTAAATAAGGTAGTCCGTTAGTAGAGGAAAAGTTTGTGTCGCATCGAGCTTGAACTACAGTTTTTTTTAATCTTCATGCCATTAAAGGAAACATTCTGTAGATTCTTGGTCTGCAGTGTAGTATCTAGTCTGAAGTGTAGTGTCAACTCAATTTACGATTGGTAACTCACATGGCAACTCCCACTCTCTTGTGACAAATGTCACTGCGTTGCGATTGGCAAATCCACTAGTGGGTTAAATTACTCTTCTCGGTAATTCAAAACTTAAGGAAACCTTTACCAGCTTCAGGGATGTTGGAGTATGGTTTCAGTAGAATCTAAAATTTTCTTCACACTGCAACACTATAGTAGCAATGGCCAATTGCAGATCTGCCATGGTCCACTGGTGCTTTAAACCCCGGGAACCGTTACGCTGGGCTTTGTGCATACAAAGTCTATTTGCGATCATTGCTCGAGCATGCGAGTTAGGTCTGGTCTCCCTACTTACTCAAGGAATTTGATCAGCTTGAATTCATCCAGAGGAGGCATATGAAGTCACTACCGGGCATGCGTGCATTCCCATACAGTCAAAGACTTCATGACTTTGGATTGCAATCCCTGGAATATAGATGTTTAAAGGCTGACTTAATCCTAACTTTTACAATTATACATTGTTTGCTCCAAATTAAATTACCATTTTTGAATTTAGTTCGGTATCCCTGATTCGAGTGTAACCGTTTAAGCTCGTTTTACCCAAATTCCGACTTGATTCCAGGAAATCCTTTTTTGGGCTTTGCGAGTTGTGCCAGTCTGGAACTCTCTCGATAATGAAAGTTTCTGCCCTATCACTCACTTCTTTCAAAGTGTAGCTTAGGGCTATACATTTTCGTCCCTGTCTTCGCCGCCTGGAGAATTATCCACTGAGTCCCTTAGACCTTTTTCCACTATTTACTTAGGCCAACAGTTTGCAGTTCATCTTTACACGCTTTTTTTGGTCCCCTACGTGCATTTTAATCTAAATTATTTATTTTAGGGGGCTGGCAATTCTCATTTTGGGGATGCATTGGTTTTAGAATGCACCATAACCAAACTTTGATTTACATAACACTGTTTTTAACCTCTTCACTTATAAATTTGCTTTTCTATTTTTATTTGGGCCAAATTTTACATCTCCCTTGTCCAAAAGGTTTGGCAATGCCATGGGGGACCTTATAGTTCCTGGCAGGTCTAACCTAGGTGGTAAGGCATTCGTGTCCTCATACCATCCTTATTCCTTACCTTCCCCTGGCCATACTTTTATCACTTTATGTAATTGTCTTGTTTGTAATTTAGGCTAGCTGTTATGGTAAAATCCACCCACATTAGTCAGTGGAGAGAGAGTTAGTGATGCGTTAGAACCTCTTCACGCCTGTGTTGAAATTGTATTACGACGGTAGGCTTAACGTAGTACGTGTTTTCCCAGCATCAACCAAAACGTTTTAAGGGTGAAACGCTCTCAGAAACTATTCAGGTACGGTATTTGGGCATACATAATTTCTTGAAACACAAAAAAATAGTCGATTAGTATTTTTCAGCAGATCGCAAACTTTGACAGCCACTTGTCTTCCAAACGGAAGTAGTTCCAAGATGGCGGCGATGCCAACAACAGCGCAAGCGATGGCTTCTGCAGATGCCTCATTCGAGTTCCCAAAAGCAAACTGTAATGAATGTCTACAGCCAACCGCGCCAACATGATCCAAAGAAATCTATTCCTGAATTTGCAAAAGAAACACGATTGCTGGGCGGCGCGTTCGAAGCTGCTGTCAATCGTTGCAGAACAGAGTTCAAAGTAAGTGTTGGGTTTTTGACTGCGCCACGCAAACGACGATATACGAACAATGCATAACGCTTCATATCATTCTGTAGAGGAGGAAGAAATATCAACGAAGAGTTAACGTAAAGCTGACATGCAGGCTTGGCTGCAATAATGCTGTTGATATTACGGTGTTGTCGAACCGTGAACTATGTGCATTAATTAATGGAAGGTGCGAAAACACGGTACGATCACAACCGTTATTCAATCGACAGCCTTGCTGCGATGCACGGACACGCGTACGTAAAAATACGACGAATTTACGATTTCAGAAATTCGGAAAACTTAATGATTTTTGTTGAAATTACGACATTGCACCTGTTGAAAAGTGACACGTGTCGTAAACGAATACGATTCTTGCCACATTTCTCACGGACGACAATGAGACGAATCACTCCGGACTTGTAGTTTACTTTCCGTAAACGTCAGCGTCACAGCTTGGCTAACCTGGCCTGGCCATTGACCGATACGATAAGCTATTGTTTTATAGGCGGCGGCGGGTGGCATTCATTATTGCAGGAAACGTGTGTTAATGCTGGCCACACGAAATCAGTTTTTGAACAGGCTTGACTGTGAAGAGTTTCGGAAAGTTTAACTACGTAATGATTAAGTAAGACATTCGTTGCAGTTTGTCCTCCCTTCCCCCCCCCCCCACCTCCATACCCCACCTGCTTCTAACGCTCCTCAAAACGGTCCTTTTTTAAAGACAAAACCAATACGGCCCTTTCAGGAACATTTTTGAAAGAGGGAAATCATTCCTGTTTAATAAAATTTCGTAATGCAAAAATAACACACACTTCAGAGGGTTTAACGAGCGTTGACCACTTCTGGCAATAAACAATGAGTGTATTAACAATAAAGACATGCTATAGTGTAACACTGCCTAAAAAATGTGAAATTATTATCATTAAAAATGATCGCGTGAATGAATTGTTATGCTATTTCTGCATCATTGTTTGAATTGGAGCTCGCGGATGAATACAGACAGATCAGTGGTAAGCAGGCTTTGGTCGCGTCGCTTTCTCCACTGACTAATGTGGGTGAATTTCACCATAGTGATCTTTCCTAGGGTCCTTGTTAGGCCTGTTGTAATTGCGACAAATTGTTATAATTATTTAAAAAAAATCTTGTAGAACAGTGTGATGTTATAGCATAGTTTTTAAACTTTGATTAATTCCAGTTTTATGTATGAAATATAACCATTCTGCAACACTGATTTGGGAACATCCAGCAAATTGGAATCCACCTAACATCCATCCACTGGCTGGAATTCCCTCTGGAACTCCAATCTCCATTCCACGACCGTCCTCCTACTGCTTTCCCATGTCGTTTCCTCCTTTTTTCTGGGTTTTGGGCTAGAACCCGCATGCTGGGAAGCAAGGCATGGGCTTGTCCGTCTTTTTTAAAAACTCCTATGCAAAACACCATGCTCATTTCAGGGGCACGCGGCTTTTATGGAAAGCCGTTCCATGGCAGATCATCTGAAGTGGTCTGGTGTTGTTAAACCCATCCCCTGCAGTGTCCAGGACCTAGTTTCGTCAAAACCAACATCCGTTTTAGGCATGTGCTCTTCCTACAACTGTTTTGACACATTTTGTGATGGGCCTCAGAGAAAAAAAGACTCTGCATTCAGGGTTCGGAATTAGCTCTAGAATGAAAGTCCCTGGCTGAAGTTGTCAGTTTGGAACTTAGTCTCTCTTGCTTCATAAGCGTTCGGACTTACTCACTGGCATCGTGGTATGGATGTTAACCATCACCATTTAGACTTCAGAGAAAAAGCCAGCCCTGGTATTCCAGGTGTTGGCATTGGGGAGAAGAGTCAGTCTGATGCTGATACATCCCCTAGTCGATAGCCGAGACTCAATAGACCGCAGTGTGGTGGCTGCTTTATTAAGTACGACACCCTGACTAGTACCTAGGTCGTCTGTGGATGATTCGGCGCCTCCACTTTGAGTGCACGGAAAAGTTATCGCGGCATGTCCGAGCGATGGGCGACTCAGTCGCCCAGAAAAAGAGGTCATTTGCAAGGATGCAGCCTACATCAGGATGGGGATTCGCTCCACATTTGCTCAACATGTTGGCATGTTGGCCCAACACGTGAGTTACTTCGCCCTGCCATCTAGCAATACGTCCCATAGCCCGAGGCGTGAGTATCGTTGCTGTGTCTAGAAGGGTTTCTGACTTGATGCGTTCAGTCATAAGACCACAGATGGTAGCTTCGCACAACTAGCAGGTGCCTCTCGTACTGAGCAAGATCGCAATCGCAATGACGAGTCATAAGCAGAATAAATCTAACCTGTCACACGGTGGTCTAAACCGAAGTCGTGTTCCCTGTTATTGGGGAAAATAATCCAACGCTTGGAAAATTCCGCTTCGCAGTGGTAGGAAAAGCGACATAGCTATGAACGTAGCAATTTTTCTTTAACAGAGTTATTTCACTTTGGAATACACATCCAGCAGAGATAGTACTGGCCAACTCTACTAACCTCTTCAAAAACCAACTTGACTGCTTCTTCTGCATTAACACAACCATGATATTCCATTATGTGTAACAGGTTTATTGATCTTGCCTAACCACATCCAATTACAGGTTCCCTGGGTTAAGTTTCAAGGTGTGTTCCTCTCAGTGAGTATTGCATGTTTCTTTTCTGGGCTTATGGTTTTGTATCGTGTAAATTACGCACTGTTTTTTTCTGTAGAGCTATAGCATTATTGCCTTCTTGGATACTGTCATTGAATATTTTTGAATAATTGAAAAATATATATAAATATTATTAACTGCATTGTATTATTTGTTCCATTGTTGTATACCTATATTAACAAAGAAATTTTTCTGCATGATATTTTAACTATCGTTAAAAACTTTTCCTTAGCACATATTTAGGCCTACTTGTTGAATAACTACATTAGCAAAGAAATTTTTCTGCATGATTTTGTTAACTACCGTTGAACTTTTCCTTAGCAAACCCCCACCCCCTGACAGTATGTTTGGAAGGGTCACCACGGGGAAACGGGCTTGCTTCCCCGTGCTTAATGCTAAAAGTGCCATTGTTTAGCTCCGACTTAACCGAATAAGTAATGAAACTATGAAAATCGTGGTATTTCACTTTCAACATTGCTGTCTCCCACTTATACTGTACCTCTCATGTCTCTTCACAGAGTCAGACTAGAGTCAAACGCAACAGGGTCTTCTTTCCCTACTGATTCTGCCAAGCCCGTTCCCCTGGCTGTGGTTTCGCTGGATTGTAGATAGGAACATACAAGAATCGTGCACTTGTCAGTGCACCACCTTTCATCCTTTCGTTAGGGAATAAGGCACAAGCAAATCTTCAAAACAGCATCGAAACCACAGCCGAACAAACCCAACCACCAGATTATAAAAATTCAATCCGAGGGCCAAAACTAGATGAAAGCAGCACAAAAGCACGCCTATCACCGAAGCAGCAGGGAACAGAGAACAGCTTTGTTTCAAAGTTACTTAGTTCTAGCTTCAAATTCACCACTTAGTGCTATAAAGCAAAATCCTGGTACAAAATTACATTAGAAAGTTCAAGTCGTGAGGCAAATAGGTCCAAGTCATAATGCACAAATCACTGTAAAAAGCACCGTAACAGTTTCCACTTTCCAGCAATCAGATGACTATTAAGAGTCCAAATCACGAATTAACAGCAAGGGTTCAAACTCAAAGCTTCAATACATTCAGAGACCAAGAACACAAACCACCAACAGCAATTAGTGTCAAAACAAAATCCAGGTCCAAAAATCCATTTAAAGTTCCAAGTCGTAAAGGAAAATAGGTCCAAATCACAAGGTAAAAAATTATTGTAACAAGTTTTCATTTTCCGTCAACCAAATGACTGTTCAAAAGAGTCCGAATCACAAATTAACAGCAAGGGTTCAAACTCACAAGCTACAAAACACTTCAACAACCAACAACAAAAACCATCAGCAGCAAGTACAGTTTCAGATACACAAATTAGTGTCAAAACAAAGTCCAGGTCGTAAAATCTCTTTTGAAGTTCCAATTCGTAAGGAAAATAGGTCCAAGTCATAAGGTAAAAATCACTGTAACAGTTTGAACTTTCCAGCAACCAGATGACAATTCAAAAGAGTCTAAATCACAATTTAACAGCAAGAGTTCAAATTCACAACCTTACCTGCATTTAAACGACCAATAACTATAACCGTTATCCACAAGTACAGTTTCAGATTCGCAAATTAGTATCAAAACAAGATTTAGGTCAAAAAATTGATTTAAAAGTTCCAGTCAAAAGACATAATAGGTCCAAGTCATAAGGTAAAAATCGTTGTAACAGTTTTCACTTTTCAAGTAACCAGATAACTATAAATTCATATTCAAAGAGTCCAAATCACCAAAAACAGCATGGGTTCAAACTCACAACCTCAATACACTTCAACAACCAACAACAAAACATCAACAACAAATTCTCAATTTAAATAGTAAGCCAGTATTGGATTACGACATTATCTCGCACCATCTCCAGATCCACCACGTCCAAATCCTCCACAGATAAAGCACCTAGTTTCAGTTCCACACACTTTAAATCGACAGTACTAACTTTCAGCTTTTTATGCTTTTTACACCAAGATCCGCTTCGTAAAACATCAATCTTCGGAGTTGAATCACAAAACACGGGCTCTCCAAGCCAAGCATCAGAACTGCAAACATATCCAAGATTTCACTCATTCCAACAAGTGCCAAATTCCGTTGACATCAGTCAAAAGACTATTTTTCATTCTTACCAGTAAAACAAAAATTCCTAACTCTACAGATAATTGCCTGCATATTCCTAATGGACTTTTCCAAATAATCATTATCTAGTACAGAATCACCCTCATGAGGTCGCTTCTAAAAACTAGCAATTGCCATGTTGAATCAAAACAATATTATGCTTGATTTTCAAGCACTAAGTAAAAACCCACCACCAGTTCTGCAACCAAAAGAGGAAGTCAAATTCACAGTACACCATCACCAGAGCACCATAGTCAACATGCAAAAGTTCCAACAAAAACCACACAAACAAGGATACAATTTTAAAGTGGAAAACCACTATAATTTACCAATTTCCCATTGACAATTTGAGCGAGAAACCGAATTTAGGAGTTTTAAAAACTCTCAACGTCAAAGTAAGGTGTTCTCACAATCAGCATCAAGATTTTGAACCAAAATTCTTACATCAAAATTCCTCCGTTAAAATTTAAGTAAACCAAAGGCAGAAAAGAGGGACTAATCTCAAGGATTGGTAGAACATTGACCATCAACATATACATCAGTAAGTACAGTATCAAAATCAAAAGTCACAAATCCAGAAGTAGTTCAAATTACAGCATCAAACATCAAACATCAAACATAAACAGATCATCAATCGAAAGGTAATAAATCTATGAACAACAGCAAAGACAGTAACTCTTGGTTCTGAAGCCAAATTAATAGCCGAATCACCCATTTAGAAGATCCAAGTCGTAAGGCAAATAAACCGTCATCATATTACTTCACTAGTCAAGGTACCATTTCTAAGACCAAAGAATGCATCACGTGGAAAGCACGAATTCCAACATCAATAGAGTCCAAAACAGAGGCACGTTTCAGGACAGCCATGAATAACCACAAAACAGCAATCTTATAAAGAATTCAATCAAACATCAACAACAATGTTCCCAACAAACACAAAGAGACCTAAGAGCCGAAAACAACCAGCCTAAGGGAACCAAACCCCCGAAAGAGGAGTTCAGCCTAGTTAGGGACAGGAATCCCTAACCTCTGGTCGGGTACCGGCAGCCTAGTCCGGCTTAAGACGTTGGTTGGTATTTAGTCACTAGACAACAAAAGTCTGGTGTCCACCCCGGGACAAGGACCAACCGAATTCAGGAACAATGGGACAGTAAAAGTAGTTGAGGGAGCACCCAGCCAAAGGCCATGGCTCCGGACCCATGCTGAGAGCACCAGGAAGAGAGGAAGGGGCTAGCCAAACTACAACCAAACAAACCCTACAAAGCTACATAAAACAAAACTGAGTTAAAATGCCAACGGCAACACAATTAAGGCAACAGTGTGGGATGCTAAGGGTAGCCCACAGAAACAAAGCCAAGAGGCTACTGAAGAGAAAAAGTTTATGCACAAAATTGGGGAAAAAACCCGAACAACCACTAAGACCAACAACACGAAACCAAAACAAGGAAGTTAGGAACAAAACCAATCCTGCACAGCAACCCTGAAGTGACACTGGAGATGCCACACAAACAGAAAACACAGGGGCAGTTGCCAGCTTGAGGATCCACCCGCACAAGCCAACAAACAATCCCCCCTACGTTCCCA
>JAHWFP010058320.1:0-33026 GCA_023313725.1 Lithobius niger
CGTCGCCCATTTAATTTATTTTGGATTCATTATACATGGGACTTTTGCTGTCTTCCCCTTTCAAAGGTTCGCAGCATACAATATATCTACTTAAGTAACGCCGAAATGCGTCTTACAATGAAAAGTGGTTTGCAGCACATATTCAAGGCCCGCAATTTACTTGAAGAAAAACGTTTCATTAATTATTCTAAATATGAACTAGGTCATCAGTTTTATTTACTTAGTTGACGGAACAGAAAAAAAATGCAAGAAAATAATAAAGTTCTTTTATATATATGTCATTCTGTTATTAGTTCATTTGAAATCTTTAGAGAGCATATTTAAAACAAACCTTCGTCGTGTTCGAGGACAGCAGTGACGACAATCTTGCTGCCATCTAGACGCATTTGTTTTGGTCTACATGGTCGGCATTGGGTAGTAACTCTTATTGTTGCAGTGCAATTGCTCAAAAATGATAAACAGAATCGTTCAAACGACAACGAGTTGTGCATTGTTATTGCAGTGCTCTTGCATTGTTGTAGGCAATGTCCTAAAATAAATTATCTGGTTGATTGGATGCAGAAAAAGATTGTCTCTTTTTTCTACAGACAATATGTGTTTACTTCCTCCTTGCACTTCCTAGTTTGTACTCAACTAGGCCAAGTGATATCAAAGTTGATGATGACGTCACAATCATTCAGTGTATGCTCGTAGTCTGTGTGCTACAGGCACTACAAAACACTAAATCATGGCCAATCCATTGTGAATTCGATGGTAAATTTAAAGCTTCCATTTAAGGTACTAGAATGTATGCTCCTATGACCTCAGTTTAACTCTGCACGTGTGATTAATCAATTTTTAGAATACCAAGGTGAAATTTCCTACAAAGTCTCAGCAACCATTCCAAATGTCTAACTGTGTGAAGGAAATCGACCGGTTAGTAGCTCTGGAAGCTTCAAGAATGATGATATGATGTGAATTAGATGATCTTTTTGATAATGACCTTATGTAAGTTTTTTGCAAGGGCAAAAAACTGGAACTTAAAGCCTTTCTATGTGTTAGCCACATATTCTTTTAACCCTGTTTAGGTTCAAGACAATACAATTTAATTCATTCTTCTGAATATAGAAAAGACACTTGAGCCTCTGTATGTGAGGTAAATAAAATTAACTTTGCAGTCTGACTATCGTACAAAAAAAGAGCAACTCGCGTGACAAGTGTATACGTATCGTACCACATGTAAATGGGCTAGTAGTCCTATGGGTAAGCAACAAAAGTGCACTTTCTAGGGATAAAACTATCGCTGGTTTACTTCATGTCTATACCCATATAAACCTTTAAGAGGAAGTGCCATCTGAAACCGGTCCATAATAAACTTCGCGGCTATTTTTTTAATTGATGCCATGCAATAAAAATATTCAAAATTATACTATTGTATGCAAGTGTTGTTTCATTTGCTAGGTTTTAAGGTCTGTCAAAATAAAAAAAAATGTTCGACTAAGGTGGTAGGAATCAACCAGACATGATATCCATAATAGCTACCAAAATGGTGGCAAAATTCAAGATAATTCATAATTTTAAAATATACTTGTAGAGTAAATACAGCTTTGAATTAGTGCTCAAAAACGTGAGTTCGTTTGCACTGACTAGTAACTAGCAAACACCTGGCCAAATATGTAGTGTAGTGTAGTGCATTCACAATGTGCAGCTAAGATGCGTCCGTTTCTCTCTGCTGTAGCACTGCATTTTTCTTCATTCTCCGTAAGTTACATCATTAAAATGATCGGGAGCAATTCTAATTAAGATAAATGGATGTAGATGGAGGAGATGTGTATTTCCCAACAAGTGTTATTAAATTGATGTATTGTAATTAGAAGCTGAGCTCTGGTGGTTTATCTACGCTGCAGTGCTGTGCTTTTTTTTTATTTATTTGACAAAAGCTGTAAATTGTGGCCCTTCTAAATAAGGTCAATAACAATAATTATGCTTATATGAAATATGAAGAGGTATATTTTCCAACAAATGTAATTAAAACACATACATTAATCATAATTAGAACTGCCGCCGCATCACTTTAAAGATGAAGCGTGCAGGAAATTGAAGAAGACATGGAGCTAAAGCACAGTTAAACAGTTGTAGCTTATCCCCTAATTAAGATTAACCGTTTTTATCACCTGTGTTCTCTGCCTTTCTAAAATCCTAATTACATTCATTTATCATAATTATAACTATCACCAAATCACTTTAAAGATGTGACATGCAGTGATTTGAAGAATAAAGCATGGTGCTATATCAAAGATAAACAGTAGTAGTTTATCCCCTAATTACAATAAATTATTTTAATTTTCTCTGTTCCAATATACATCTTCATCTTTCATCGAAGCCTAATTACATCCACTTCTTGAATAGAATGGCCACTGCATCATTTTAAAGTCGTCACTTGTGGTAAACAGACGCAAGAAGCACAACGCTACAGTGTAGATAAATTGCTGTAGCCTAGCTCATAAGTACTGTAAATCGATTTACTTATCCTTGCTCAAAAATATACTTGTCAATCTGTCAAATACGCCTAATTACATCTATTTATCTCAATTACAATGTCTGCTGCAAAGATGTAACAGTTCAAAGATGTGACTTGTGGCAAACAGCATAAAAATCACAATACTCCAGCATAGATAAAGTGCCATAGCTTACCTCCTAATCACAAAAGTTTGTTATAATTGCCCTAATTCAAAAGTACACATAGTCAGCTTTTATTTAGTTCTAATTACATCCATTCATCTTAATTAGAACTGCTACTGCATCAATTTATTTAACTTGTGGTAAATAATGCACATCATATCGTTCTAATTATGCATGTTGGAAGATTTAAAACGCCACCAGTTATCTAAGCCTAAAGACACCAATTTATCTTAATTAGAACTTCACATAAACACTTTATAACATGTAACTTAAAGTGATAAAGACAAATGAGCACAGATAAACAGCTGCTGTTTCTGTTTCTTCCCCGTCCCGAATGTCGTTGAGTCTTCTGGTACTGTCGGCTGGCTTGCAGGTGTGTAAGGCGGATAGTGCTTCGGGAATTGATGGCATTACCTATGCTGATCTGCAGCACCTGGTTATGGCAGGCCACTCTGGCTTGCTAGGGAGTTAAAAGAGCCTCATAGATGGACTCTGGTTCTCCAGTCTTGGTTGTCTTCGATCCTTACCCCTGTGTTGGGCAGGGGTAAGGTGCAGTCTTCGGTCATGAGCTACAGGCCAATTGCCCTTCTTTCCTGTCCGCGGAAAGTCTATGAAAGTCTATGAAAGTCTACAGAGTTGTGTGTCAGAGGAATAATAGACATAAATCGCTGGAAATAATATTAAGGAAAATTTGAAATAAGCCAATAGCGAAAATCATACACTAGAAATAAGTGATCCGGCAAGTGATCTGGGGCGAACTGGGTAGCCTGTTCGAATCCGGGTCATGCCACTCCGACGAGTACATAAAGGTGGCTTACTGAACTACGTTATTTCTAGTGTATCATTTTCCTATTGGCTTATTTCCAATTTTCCTTCAGTTAGAGGACTCAGGTAAGCTTTCTAGAGCCCAATTTGGTTTCCGAAATCATAGAAGGGCTCAGGATGCGATGATGTATCTTTAGTCTGGCAATAGGGAGGCCTGGGTCGACGACTGCATTGCAGTTGTGGTTTTCCTAGACATTAAAGTAGCATACAACATGGTCGACGTGGCATGGCTAGATGTTTTGCTGTGTGGCCTGTGTATTGGTGAGGATCTTAGCAAGCTTTAATTTTATTTCTATTTACAAGGACCTGGGTATGGACCGCACGTTGTTTTCAAGAGATGGCTGACATCTTATAAGAAGACGGAACCATGCTACAAAATGAATTTGTAGTATTAAATACTACTCCAGAAAACAAAATTATCTAATTAGGATATTTCCATTACCCTCTCCCCATGACATGTTTCCCATCCTAGCTTAACCTCGTCTACCTAAAACAGCTTGTGCTGTATCCTTAACTCCTAGAAGCCTGGTCAAGAATTTGGGCAGCTTTCATTCTCTATTGACACTTGGTATCTCTGACCTTTTCTTTGTTGTGGAGACGTGGCTCAGTGTGAGTTTGACAGATCCTACTGTGACCAGAACCTTTCTCTATGGCATTGTGAGACTTGATAGCTCGGCAAGGGGTGGTCACCTGTACGGCTTCTATCAACGCGGATTTGACTTGGTACACGATAAAATGGGAAATAACGTCGAGGGAATATCGATCTTAATTCCTAAATTGAAACTAAATTTCATCTTAGGATAGTTACCGAACAGTTACGACGAAAACCAAATCTGATGGACGACGTCTTTTATCACAGGGACTGTGAAACCGACCTACTCAAATATTATTTAGGGTGCCTACAATCTGCCATCTGGGAACTGTAGTGATCTGACCAAAAGATACTCATCACCACTTGTTCTTAGACCCTACAGATCCTCTAGGATTGCATCAGCACGTGACAGAACCAACACATGGAAACACGAGCTTTAACCTGATTTTTAAACAGGATGAACGACTAGTCTATGACGGTCTTGTAAGAGACCATTTGGACAAAGGATGATCATTGCATGGTCACCTCCAGATGAATTGTACTTTTTTCATTCGAAACCCTGGTGATACAGAGGGAGGTAAGATTAGCTTCGTCCAGCTTCGCTCATGTCTATTTAAAGTTCATTGGAAAACAGTCCTTTTTGACTAATGTAATACGGTGGATCGCTCGTGGGCAGGCTTCATTGAAATTATTGACCATTATGTTGACAGATGTCAAACTCTGCGCCGTAGTGGTAAACCTTTTGTTTTACGTTTGCCAAGTGCAACTTCCAACTAGGGAAAAAACTAAACCTACGGAAACAGCACAAAAAGGCATGAACTCCAGCTACCTCAATTAGATATAAAGCCGACCGACAAGAGTATTCAGACTTAGGTGGAAAAGGGCACTTGGAACACGAAGTGAACACCTGAGTGAAACATGTCTGCACTTTTCAGGCTTTATTGCCAAAAAAAATGGTTCATCAAGGACGATTCTAACACTGTGGTCTGAAGATGTATTTCATCGTTGATGATACACAAAAGGCTGAGACACCAAACTAGATGTTAGTGTCAAACGAAATCATCAACATTGACGAAATTATGTACAAATATACAAACCCCATCCGGACTGATGAACACTGCAATTCTGTCACTTTTTCACTGACTTCCGTTATGAGTGCTCTTTCAAATTAACGCCGAGTCACACAGTGGGTCAGCATGGCTATTCTGCCTACTTCTTCAAACGAATTATTGACGAGATCTGTTACCCACCTGCAACTATATTTACGAAATCCTTTTTAGCAGGCATTTTGCTTTCAGTCTGACACACCGCTACTGTAACACCAGTTCATAAAAATGGCAATTCTGATAATGTAAAAAAAAATACCAACCAATCGCGCTAAGAGTCATCCCATGAAGAGTTATGAAATCTGTCATTAGAATTACTACGTTTGATTTCCTGGGGAAATTCTACCTCATAAACCCAGATCATTTGGAGTTTTGCATGGTCGCTTTGCATCCCATCAATTTATTTTGGCACTGGATTATTGGAACAGTGCTTTCGACATCGGCGTAAATTCTAACGTAATTTATTTTGACTTCCAAAAAGCATTCGATTCAGTAGTCACCGCAAAATGTTGTTCAAGCTCGAAACTATTGGCTTCGGGGGAGAACTTATATAGTGGATTGCTGACTTGATCTCAAATAGAACTGAAAGAGTGCTCGTTGCAAATTCGCTGTTCACTCCCGCGACAAACATCAGCATCATACCACAAGGTTCTAGCACCTTACTATTCATCATTTTTTAAACGGCCTTAAAAGCGACCCACAACTTGTAAATGGATATAAGTTTACTGACTACTTAAAAACTGGTTCTGAAATAATTGAACGAAACTATGCTTCTGAAATTTCAACAATGGTTTGCCCCAAACAAAATTGGGCAACTACCTGGCAATTACCTATTTCCCAACCTAAATGTCAGATTTTTCATATTGGTAGAACAAACCCATATTTTCCCTACTTTTAACAAACCAATTACTGCCGAACGTATTCTAAATCCGAGATCTTGGAGTCTGGTTCACCTCAATCTTCAAATCTTCCTTACACTGTAAAAATAACCGATGCTTTACATCTAGTAACATTAAAACAAAGTGTGGGACTCTTCGTTCTCCCTCTACTCGAATATGCAAGCCCTGTGTGGTCACCACCATTGCTTAAGGATATTGACTTGCTCGAGTATGTTCAATGTCACTTCACAAAAAGTATCCCTGGGTTTAAAGTTCTACCATAATGCAAACGTCTGACTAAACTAGGTCGTGAATCCCATGAATTATGCAGAATGAAATCAACCTTGATCCTTATGTTTAGAATTCTATGGGGTTTCAAAAAAAGGTTGACCTTCCCCTATTTCATCATTGTTCCCTACTCTCTACCCGTGGACATTCTATGAAATTGTAACTCTCCTTTGCAAAAATTGAGTGTGGACAAAGCTAACTCAAATGCTCTTCGTGGTGCAGGTGATACCAGCATAGAATTACCTTTCAGAAGAAGCCATTTCAAGTAACAATGCCGCCAACTTCTGACGCAGCCTGAATTCTGCATTACTTAGCTGGTTTCTAAAGAGACCTGAACACTTCCCCACACAATAGATGAAATATCAGTACGCTTGTTCAGGATTCTCAAAGGCTAAACCCTCAACTTTACCAGGATTGGTTTATTGGGCTTGCGGCCCTTCCAAATTCTTATCACTTTCTAGTGGTTAAATCAATTTTATTATTATTATTATTATAAAACCTGTCTCATTTCTTCACGTGAATGCATGGCCTAATGGACAACGGAAATTCTGCTGCTTGAGAGTAATTTCTGTTGGTTCCTTGTTGTATATGCCTAGGCCTCACCAATATGGTAGACGATCAAATGCTCAACTTTATCACGCCGATATTTAACCGAAAAACTTATAAATGTAAGCTAGCATGACTATTACGAGCCGAACGACTAAAAGATCGTTCAGCTAGGCGATAACGTAGAGCTTGCAAAATGCTGGATAGATAAGGGATTGCACCATGTCTATTAGTTATGAGGTTGCCATAACTTTAGTAAATTGTGTGTTATTTGATGTTACCCAGATCCTGTTGCATGTCCTCATTAGCGCATTTAAAGTACAATATAATGACACAATAATTTTGTGTGAGCTTCAGCCGCAGTAAAAGAAAAGGTTTCACTCCATTCTAACTTCATGATAGCTAAAGACATTTGATTTAGGTCAAAACCGGGTCAGTGCAAAATTCTCCCTATTAGCCACGCGGCCCAGTTCTGACACACAACAATGACACACATAACACAGCATTTACCAGGCAATTGGACAAAGTCACTTATGATAGCATCTGCACAACATGAAGTGTAGTTATCTGCACAGTCGTCTGAAGTGACACACGTGGGTTATTGGACACTAGCGTATGATTTCAAATTTTCTTGGCCTGTCTTATTGTATAGGCCTAATGAATACAGATGGGCATGCGGTGGAGAAATCAAGTATAGTGTTGGTATCTCGTACGCTCAGTGTCGAACACAATGCAGAATTCTATTTAGATTTAACCTGTGTATTACAAACTTTCACAGCAGGTACCTACGGTAAATACTAGCGCTAATTAAAGCTCTCAAATGCCAATATTATTAATTTAAATTTGCTATAAACATTTATATAATCATCTCATAAAGCATTGCTAAGATGATTGAGAATATAATTTATTATTTTTCCTTAGATTAAATGTAGATGGTTTTGAAATGATGTACGTGTGTCAACAAGGATTGCAGTAGCCATTTCTAGTAACCATCAGAAATAAACTTCATCGATAGGACTACAATCTGTGGAAAACTGCACACATAACTGCAATGTGGAATTTTTATAAAGTTACAAACGAGACAACCACCTTTTGTATAAAATTAGACTCTAATAGATTTTGGCTGCCTAGAAACAACCTCACATGTAGGTGGTTGTAGAAGGCGGTTAGGCATTAAATGTACAAAAAAACAATTTGCAGTTTTCAAGATGTGTAATGCAGTGACATTTTCTTCTATGGTTGTGCCTTGTAATGGTTTGATTCATTTGTGCTTCGTAATTTGTGCACCGAAAGTTGAGCTCCGTGATGCAAAAACACTGTTAAAACTTCCGGTTGTACTTTTCTAAGTGTAAAAAATAAACGATATAATATCCAATGTATCAGTGTATGGTCTTAAAACATTTCTTTCATTTCTTTTAGAACTATTGTGTAAGTATTTTATTTATTGATTTCACTCGCATTTTAAAGTTACTACACGTGAGCATGTTCAGCTTACTTTGTGATTAACCACTAAACCATGTAAAAGTATGAGGATATTATGTTGAAGAGCACTAGGGATATTCGGGCAAGTTGTAATCCTTCTATGCCACACAATCATACAAAAAAGCAGAACAAACTGAACACAAAAGGTTATTTAAGTTTGAAAGTTGTTATTATCATTATTCATAAACTGCATTTTTGAGACGGGTGTTTAAAAGAAAAAACTGCAGGTGATGTTTTTAATTTTGGGGCTGTAATTTTGGTAAATATTTTTTAATTGAACTGGAGTAAAACACCACCAAAGCAAATCGAAGAGAAATAATTTGTACGATTAAGAATATTAACTCAATTACTTAAAAAAATGCGACAATGAATTATTATTTTGATAATTAATTATTTAAACCTAAAAAGCAAAAAAAGAGGACGAAAGGTGTTGACGGTGCTGAGAATAATGGAAACTGCTTCAGCATTTTTGAGTCAGTTGAAAACGTCATCGACGTATCTGGTCTCAAACCTAATACCTGGAGATATGCACAATGTTGACCATCAAGGCCGATCTATCCAAACCGACATCACAGAAAATTGTTGGAATATAGTAAGGATCAGAGATTGCATTAATGATGGATGGAACTTTGGCCAGTGTATGCCCATTTAAGTAGGATTTGTAAGTAGGATGTTCGTAGGATTCTCAACCTCGGAAGAAAGGTTTTGAAGAATAAGATCACTGTTAATAAAGGGTAACAAGACTTTTCACTAAAAGAGACAACTTCACTCCACATCAATCATGAACGGCAATGTGATCAGTTTCTTTTTGTGAGGCTCAATAATGGTTTTTAGACTGAAATCCAAAGAGAGCCATAATTATACTTAAAGGACTGCTGACAGTCTCATAGTATCATGGCATAACGTTAGCACGAGCATGATAGATTTCCAAATCTTTCAGTAAGTTAGGCACACGTTACCGGAGAAAAAGTTCTTAAGGAAGCCAAGCTGCTGTTAAAGTTTGGAAATTTCCATACTATCAACTTCAATACTTCTACAAATGTGAAAAGAATGTGTGGGGATTCAAATATGAACTGTGGGACTGTCGACATTTCTCAAGTATAATAATGCTTCTTTCCAAAATACGGATTAAACTGTCATCCTTGATCTATTTGGCCACATTTGCCTGGACTTTACCTGAATATTATTTCAAATACCTTTGCGAACTCTCGCAGCACAATTCAAAATTGTTGGTTGAAAAACTTCAATCAAAATTTAAATCGTTAATTGAGAAAAACGTTACTTTTCACTTAAAATAAAACAGGCAGTCCTATCAATAAATACTGCTAGCCTTATCGTAATCTTAATTGGAAATTGGTCCACTCCAAATCTGCAAAACACGTGTAATCATTTCCCAAACAGCCTTGCATTCATAGTACCACTGATTACGAGCGTTCCACTAGCACGAAGAAATTTTAACAACTTAACTAAAAATGATCATTCAACCCTCTTTAAAATAGATAATTTCACCATTTATTGTACTGTAGAATCTAGAATAATTTGGCCCCATGTCGTAGTTAAAATCATGGCCTCATACTTGAAAGCTTTCACCATAAAACAAGTACAATTTCTGTCGAACAAATATACGTATACTAAGAAATAATCCAGACAATGCAGTCTGTCAAGCCGACATGAATAATGCTATGGTAATTTTGCCTACAAACACTTTAAATTCTCTATTTTTAACAACTTACAGTTCTTACTAGTCTAAACTCCAGTGTCAGGGTACACCACGTTAATAAATCTTTCCCGAAACATTTAGTTAAAAAAATGATCCAGCCATTTTAGAAGAATATAAAAAAGTATATTTTCCCCTGCTTTCCCCCCCCCCCAAAAAAAAAACCCATAAGCCGAACTAACCTGTAAGTTTAATACCATTGGTATACGTGCCTTTAATTTGATCCAAGTCAAACTGATTACATTAGTCTAAAAACAGTAGGGTACGACACTACTCCAAATTCCCGTTCGAGTATTACTAACTTACACATATTTCAAGGGCCACCTAAGTTCAATTAGGTTTCATTTGATGTCAAATCAATGTTCGTGACAATAAACCGACAGCAAAATTGAAAATAAACTGACTCCTGATCTGACCTACTTCTACAATGGGGCTTTGTACACTGATCAATTTCTTGATGCTTACAAATAAATGTTTTAACAACTTTCATCTAACTCAAAAAACGGTATTTTAATCAGCACAATGGCATCCCCACGGCAGTTGAATCGCCGCCTTCCCTTCTTACATTGTTAAAAATACCGTTGACAATGCACTTGGATTACTTTAGTTAAATTGTCTCTGTAATCGTCATGGGGCAGATAACCTAGATTTGGTTCGTGCTTCTTAAAAAAGCATGCAAAAAGGCAATGCACTTATTTCTTTTTTGAAATGAGTGCATTGTCTTTGATAGACGACAGTTTAGCAATTTACACTACTTCACTTCGAAGCACTATGCTTTAAATTCTTAATGATCACCACCGTTTTACTATGGAAGCCCCAGATTCCAAATTCATTTTCTCTTCGGACTTCACATTCTCTGGCAACACATTTGGCTTCATTGGACTACTTCATTACAGGAAACAATCATAAACAACTCGTGTACCTTCCTTTCATTCATACACTGACCCAGCATATATACGCTCAACATGTTAAAAAACTAAATACAGAAAGTGAGTGCTTACACCACTCAGTTATGACACATTTTGATCGATTTCGATACTTTGTATACAAATATTTTAATCGTGACTATCCGCTAAAACTTGTCAGTAAAAATGCCCAACTTACGTGCCCCCAGCTTAAAAAGTCTGCCATCCCTTACCCGTGCTATACACCCGGGGCACAAAAATCGCCCAATTCTTAAACAATGTTTCGATAAAAACACTCAACCGTACATTAAACTACCAATTCACTTGAAAAGAGGCAGCCTTTATCAAATGCTTTTTGATAAAATGCGTGCAGCTCAATCTACATTGGGCAAAATGAACCGAGGCTGATTCAGAGATAAAGATCACAGATTCGAATTTCAAATTGCGTGACAACATCAACTCAATGTTCCAGTATTTTAAAAAAGTAGCCACAAAACTAGTATTTTCAAAACCCATATTTTATTTCAAATTCGCTAGTATAGCACTGGCCTTACTTTGAAACTCTGTCACCTCCTTTCACAAACCGCAGGACTACAACCATGTTCTCCCCAATGGTAAGAAATTTTGAGAATATGTAGCACTGTACAAAGAATTTCCAATACCAAATTTCAACACCAGTGCTATTGATATTTTTTGCGCTCTCACTGCCAGACGAAAGTGGATGTAACCCAGAACCCACGAAGTTTTCTGGACTTCTTCTTGGGCTTTCAGCAAAAAGAGGTCACATCTCCACCTTCTTTAAAAAATTTTAAATTTTAATGAACTTGGGCAGTTTAGTGTCCATTTTTTACTTTTCTTCCGACTTGAGGCAATTATTAAATGTTTGTGCTTGCTGCTTCCTCCTAGATCTTGAGCTGTAGTCTGTTCGAAACGTTGTGCAGTGTTTTAATTGGTGCACTGTTTGGCTGTTTGTTAAATTAGGTGCTTTTTTAACTGATTTTTTTTTACTTTGAGCTTTTTGGGTTGGGTTTTTTAGCTATCCCTGTGCACCCCCTCCCTAACCGATTTTCGGACTGCTTTTATTTGAACTCCCACACGCCATGTTTGTCATTTCCATAAGTATTTCATTGGATATCATGTAAATTTCCCAACTTCAGCAGCAGATTGGCTTCTTTAAGAAGTGTATTTTCTAAGAACTTGGGCTTAATCTTTCGAAAATGCAGTCTAAACTGCCATTTAATTTGATCACATTTGCCTGGCACTTTAACCGAATATTATTTCAAATACCAGTCCCAACTCTTGCAGTACGTCACGTACTTGAAAAAATAACTCCAATCCAAATTTAAAGCCAATGTGAAGAGAAACGTTATATTCTAAATAAAGAATACCCTTTACCCATTTACCCTTTACCTGGTGATTTCTGTCTTTATTTACTACTTGCATTATTCCTAGTGTGGAGGCCAAGAAAAAAAGTTGCTTTCCCTCCTTGTATGTTTGTTTGTGATCTTTAGGTCACCACTGAGAAAGATTGAACATCTACTTAGCTCAGCTGCAGCCTGTAGCCAGTACCCGCCCCGGTAGCACAGTAGTTAAAGCGCCCGGCTAGTAAACGGAATGTCCTGGGTTCGAGTCCCAGTCGGGCAGTAGTCTTTTCTTTTTTCTCAGACTAGTGTATTGTGTATCCTCACAAGGCCAGTCTTTAATGCAGACTGCTTACCTCATTTACCCGTTATATTCTATTTAGAAACTGGCTAACCTTACTGATCAATATTCCCGGCCGTACATTATTCTTAATTGCAAATTGAATGACTCCCAAAGTCACCCTGCATATATTATCCTTTTCTAACCAGCTTTGAATTCATAATGCCACGGATTACAAACTTGGTTCGGGAGATTTTCGCTTTAACACAAAATTTATCACTTCAGCCCCTTTAAAATCGATCATTTCTCCATTTATTGCTACCGTCGAATCAGAACTAATTTTTCCTCATGTCCTAATGAAACTAGTGGTCTCATACATCAAAAATTAAAGCTAAGCCAAGTTCATAAAACAATACCATTTCTGTCAAATAAAATGATAATTTTCGTAAGTTCCGAAAAATTCAGACATTACAATCTGTCAAGCCCACAAACGTAATGCAACAGTACTGTTGCCAATTAGAACCTTACATTCTCTCATTTTTGAGGAACTTGCAGTGTTAATACGAGTTTCTCGCTACACTACAATCCAGTGTCACGGTACATCGCCTTAATTAAGATTTTCCTAATTCATTTAGTTGAAAAACCAAAAATTGACCTTCCAATATTATAAAATAAAAAAAAAAGACTATTGGACCTCCAATTTTACTCCCACAAGGATAAACACATAAGCCCCTCTTACCTATACTGTTGATAACCAATAGAAAACGTGCCTTTAATATGATCACAGTAAAACTGGTATGTCAGACTTAAAACAGTTGGCCCTGTATGGAATCACATTACTCCAAAATCTCATTCCATTATTAATGAAATGCATACATTCCAAGTGCTGTCATATCAATGTTCCTGTCAGTAAAACGACAGTAACGTCTCAGCAAAATTTAAAATAAAGTAACTCTTCACCCCATCCCATTCCACAACTGGGCTGGAACACTGGTAAATTTCTTGATGCTTAGAAATAATTTTTTTTAACAACTTACTCCAATAAAAAAATGATATTTTAATAGGCACATACTCCTTTGTAACAGTTCATGAGCACTGTAGACAATACACTGTTGGATTTCTCCAGCTAAATCGTCACCCTCATCATTATAGAGAGTGCAACCCAGTATGGCTTCGTGCTACCTAAAAAAACATGCAAAAAATTAAATGCACTCTTTTAAAATCACAATGTCTTTTTTGAAATGAATGCATTGTCATTGTCCGATGGCAGTTCTGTGCATTGCCTCACTTCACTTCGTCGCACGATACTTAAATTTCTTAATGACTACGACCACCACTTTTTGAGTTTGACTATGGCAATCCCAGACCACAAATGCATTTCGTCTACATCACAATCACGATCTATAGCAACATCGCAATCGTTTGCGACACATTTGCCTCATTTGAATTTATTCACTACAGGAAGCCATCACAAAAAACTCGTGAACTTTCGTTCATTCAAACACTGACCTGATATGTAAGTTCATCATCTTAAAAAACGAAATACGTAGAGTAGGAGCTGATACCAGTCAGCCATAAAACTTTTTTACCGAATTTTGAAACATTATTTATTAATACGTCAATAGTAGCTATCCACTTAACCTCTCTCTAAAATTGCGATCTTACATGGCCCCAACACACAAAAAATCTGCCTTCCCCTACCCCCAAATATAAAAAAAACAACAAACTTGTTGGTAATTCTTTCATCAAAGGGGTAAGAGAACGCTATAAATCCATGCAGCACACCAACGGCATTTCATTAGTAACAAAAACTCCCAAATTCTAAACAATATAGCCATAAAAAACTCAACCGAACATCAAGCTACCAATACAGAAAAAAAGCGACGCCGTTTATCAAATTCCTTGTGAAAATAACGCTTGCAGCTTCCTCTGTACTGATCAAAATGAACAGAAGCATATTCAGAGTTTAAGATAAAAAAATCTAACCTCAAAAACCAACTCATTGTTCCAGCATTTTAAGAAACTTGCCACAATACTGATATTTTCAAAAAAACCCACATTTTATTTAGAATTCCCCAACATAGCTTACCGCTGAAACTCTGTGCATTTCCTGTTTGACTTACTCTCAGCCAGATCAATGTAGATAAAAAACACAGAATCCATGCATTTTTTATCACTTCTTCGTGTGCTTGCAGCACAAAGAGGTCACGTTTAAACCCTCTTTTTAAAATTTTAAATTGTACTAGACTTGTACACTTTTGTCTGAATTTTATAACTTTCCTTGTAACTTGGTGTAATTTTAAAATTTTTTTTGGCTAGTGTATTGTCCCTGGAAACTGAGCTATAGTCTGCTCGAAACATCGGTTGTAGTGTTTTAATTTGTGCATTGTTTGGTTTGTCAAATACTTTGTTCAAATGCTTGTTTTTAATTATTTCTACACTTTGAACCATTTGCAGTGACTTTGCACCCATCACTAACATATTTTTTGATTGTTTCGTTTGGAATAACCAAGGCCCCTTGGCATTTCGAGAAGTATGTCAATAGAAACCATGAAAATTTCTAACTTCAACAGAAGAATGACTTCCTTAGGAAGTGTATTTTCCAAAAATTTGTACCTAATTCAATCAATACCAACTTTGACAGCTATTGTGTTCCTGCTAACAAAATGCCCTCCCAACCTGAGACTATGAAAGTGTCAGCAATACTCTCTCATAATTGTGCATCTCTTTCAAAAATACGGTCATAGCTGCTATTTGCTTCGACCACATTTGTCTGCTACGCCCGAATATTATTTAATGTACCTATCCCAACTCATAGCAAAAAAACCCAAATTCAAATTAAAACTGCATATAATAATATAAGTTTGTTACGAACGCAATCGGAATGGCAAGGTCTGGTTGGTCGCTAACTGCCATCCAACGTTAAAACTAAAAATTAAAAATTACAATAGTTTAAACGTTTAAAATGAAGACAATAGCAAAGCTGCAGAGTAATGGTGGGTGGAATTAGGTTGGGGGTCACGAATACTCTACCACCAAGGCTAGACCTACCTGGGACACAATGGTCCCCGATGGTATCTCCAAACGTGAGGGACAAGTGAGGGGAAACACCAGGTATCATTATCAGTATTTGTTATATAACAATAAAATAATGCACCGCAAAGCTTAGCCAAAGCCAAATGTCAATCGTAATGTGTATTAAAAAAAATAATAATAATTCTCCACAGCCAAATTGGTCAGCACTAAAACGGTTGTGAGTAGCTTATAGTACACCAATCGCAAGTAGCGAAAAGTTGCATTTAATATTAACACACTTACCACAATAGTGGATGGCTGATGGAGGGCTGTGAGCCACTGCCACCGTACAAGTGAAAAAATGAAGAAGAGACTATGTCGCTCTCTTAGTGAAGGCACACACATATTTCATCCAAAATTCTTTCTGGAAGCCGTACTCTGAATCCATGCATACCATCCTAGAATGAAGGGCATTCCAAACAGGGACTACCTGCACCGCAAAAAAAATCTTCGGCAGCCAGGTCTAGATCTCATAGTCTCAAGTTTTCTAGGGTGACCCCTGGTGTTATGAATACATGGTGCTAGGTCGAGAAAGGGAAGTTCGATCGAGATTAAGTTTTGAAGGATCTTTTATGTCAAGATGAGGTCAAATCTTAGATAATGTAATGCCAGAAGCTCATATCCTGCTCTTGATAAACGTTTAATATGATCAATATTTCGGAGTGCTGGAAAGCACTTGGTGAATCTTCTTTGAACGAATTCGATTAAGTATATGGCTTTAGAAAGATGTGGGGACCACACAGGAGAGGCATACTCAATATTGGGCAGACAAAATCCTTGAACGCCCAAACCTAGGAATGTCGTTGAACATACTCTTGAACAATGAAGGGAAGACTTAAAGGTCACCAGAGAACCAGATACCTAGATCCGTGATTTCGTTCACAAACAGGGAGTCTGTCTATCAATCAAATAGTGGTAGTCCAAGCATACAGAACCAATATGTATGGACTTACATTTCAAAGTAGACAGAGGAAACTGTCAGAAGGTTGACCAGTAATGAACATTTTGGATATCCTCCACGAGCCCGAGGGATGGACCTGGGGACAGAATTTCAGACCCAATTTTAACGTCGTCCGCAAATTTTTCACCATAGGGGTTGAATTTGCCAAATTAGGATCGTTTATATTAACCAAAAACAGTATGGGGCCAAGCACCAAGCCCTGTGGAATGCCACTAGGTACACAAGCCTTATTTGACCGAATATGTTCAAATCTAACCAGTACTGGTGATAACGGTTTTCTAGAAAGGCGGATAGCCAGTTTAGTAGAAGTCAGAAATAACACATCTACTGAGTTTTGCTACCAGCTTGCAATGGATCACCAATTCAAACACCTTTTTTTTAAATCAAAGTAGACGACATCACCCAGAATCCATTATCGAGCACATTAATCCGACGATTGAGAACAGTCAAAAGTTGAAGTGTGGCCTGATCGACCTGGAACAAATCATATTGGTTACCATTAATAATGTGCAACTCTGAAGTTTGGCAACAATGTGTCTCTTATGACAGCCTCCATGACTTTACATGACACACACATAAGTGCAATAGGCCTGTAGTTTTCCGGCTTAGATGGTGACCCCTTCCTAAATATTGGGATAACAGTGGCATTCTTCCAAATTTAAGGAAGAGACCCTGCTGAAATGGCATGGTGATAAGCAAGATTAAAGGGTAAGAAATTCAAGCTGAGTTCTGTTTAAGTAGAAATGAAAAAAGTCATCTGGTATCCAAGATGTACTAGGCTTAAATTTTGATAAAGTGGAAAATACTGTAGACCAATTGAATTTTACTGTGAAGCAATTTTTGACTAATGGCTATTTTGTAGCCAGAGAATTTATTGATTCCCATCATCGATCACAATATTGGAGGCAAAAATAGACATTAGTAGTTCTGCCTTGGACTAATTTTTCATTAAAAATGTGTTGTTTTATTTAAACAGTGGTTAGGAGCGCGTAGACAGAATCTTTTTACGATAGAATTTAAAGAGAGATTGGGTGTTTCCACCCCAAATAACCAATTCCACCCTTTACCTGTGCAATAACTCGAGTGAGTCCGAAAATGATCGTTTAGTAGTATCATAGGCAAGTAAGGACTCCACGTGGTGATTTACTTTATATCGTCTCCAAAGCTTTAGTTTGTTACATATCAACTTCGTTGTGAAGGATGGAAGACGAGTATTACACTTGTTATGTGGATTTTTGCTCCATTTCAAATGAGTCTTCAGAATGACCAAAAAACAATGCATCATGAATATTGTGGAGGACCGAAAAGATTAACTAGTTCCAGTCAATCAACTGAAGAGAAATCCTAAGCAGCTGGAAGTTCCACCTTTCTGCCAAAGGTGTACCGACATCACCCTGTCCATCAGGTGAATTTATACTTTCAGCAAGGTTAAGTTTTAAGGAAACACACAGTCGTCACTATTACCAAAGTGTGGCCACACAACAAGATCATACAGAAGTTGATCGTTATCAGTGAATATGAGGTAAAGTATATTAGACCCGCGCGTTGGCTTATGAACACACTGAGTAATACCCAAGGGTGCCAGAAACTTAAGAACAGACTGTGATGGGGATAACTGGCACTCATAGTACGCCCATCTACAGTTGAAAGGTTCAAATCACCTAGGGTCACATTTGATGGCCCTTCGTTCAAGGATCTGGTCATGCATTGAGAAACAATTACCACTGCACCGTCCAATTCACTGTTGGGAAGGTAACATAGGATAGAGGTGACATTCAGATACGGCATGGAGATAACCATCTAATCCACTTTGGTCGAAACATCAACAGGTACTGCCATGATATTAACCCTATGGAGAATTACCAACCCGTCCCCTCTACTTCCACAGTCGTGTCTCACAACCACATACCTGTTCTGATCCACAACCATCGCCCTAGTGAAGTCTTTGAGAAGCCAAGACTCTACCACAAAAATAATATCAAAACAATCATCCATAACAACCGATATTTCGCACTGTACTATGCACGTAGAAGAAAGCACATATTAAAAATGGTTTAGTTTGATCATGGCACAGATCAGAGATTTTCATTTGCTTTCTACTGGGGGCTTCCCCAATTACACCAAGATGTTTTCCGATGGAACATGCAGTAATGACAACTTCTGTTGCAGCACAACTTTGCCTCGTGCCGTTAAATGGATTTTATCCTTGGCAAGCAGCGTATGATTTTCACAATTTCCTTATCCAATGACAGAAAAGACTTTATTATGTTCTACACACATTTTCCTATATGGAGAAAAACGTTGCTTTCCATTTAGAAAAACAAGGTAACCTTCAAGAATTTGATGAATTCTGCCAGACTTATATCTTCAATGTTTTCTTCAAAGTTTTCCCCGGGAAAGTAATGTTTCAGCAACTAACCCAAAAAGCATCATTCAACCACTCTCAAAAACGATCATTCAACAATTTATTGCTGCTGTCGAATCTAGACTTATTTTTTCCACAACTTGCATTGAAAATCTTGACATCAAAATTTAAGGCAAATCGTTCTTGATAAAACAATATCATTTCTGTCAAACAAATCGAAAATATTCGTCAGCTCTGAAAGAATCCAGAGATTGCAGTCTGACAAAACGAAAACAGTAATGCAACAGTATCTTGGCTTCAAGAACTTTCAACTCTATCATTTTTGAACAACTTGCACATGTTAATACGTTCTTATCACTAAACTACAATCCAGTTTCACGGCACATGGATTTAATTACAATTTTCTGACACATTTAGTTGACCAAAAAAAATAAACATGCAATATCAGAAAAGATATTTTAATACTGTTTGATCTCCACTATTTTCCCACAAGTATGTTTCCTGAAGCATGCATACATTCAGTTATATTTGGGGAGGGAAGGAAGCAGACTGAAAATGTTTCCTCTAGTGGGGAGGGGCAAGACAGATTTAGTTTGTGGCAATGTTGTTTTATTTAAAGCAAAGGGAATTATGTAAGTTGTTTCATTATCAGCAGTGTCAGCCATGCATTGGTGGAGAAGGAGTATACGTCCAAATTAGTGTTGCATGTTCCCTTCCTTCATGACATGCAGTAAATCTTTCCAGTTCCCTTCCCTTGCGAAACTAAACGTATGCAAGCTTCAGAAAACCAGTTTCCAAATTTCGGGAAAACGCAGCGCACGTTTCTCGATATGAAACAAACCCTATTTCAGTTTCCCGTACTACTGTGATGCTTTCGTTGGGAATGGGGCCTTCTCCGCCGGACACTCTAAAGACATGCAATGAAGCTAATGAAGCTAACTCGTAGATTAATAATACGATTTTCATTATTTCTTCTGTTTCAGCATTGGCTTACGGTTGCCTACAATTTTCCAATTTACACCACTAATCTACGAAGTGTAGTTGAAAAGTTAACATTCTGATAGCCCTGAAGGTCTATTCCAAGGTCACTTAAACTAGCGCCAGTATATGTTATATTATTTGTATGACCCATATTCTATGTATGTACATTTTCGTGGTTTCCTCAAAGTAGATTTGGAATGCCTATAGGCTTCTCCAGACTTTGCATCACCCCGTATAAGCTCATGTTCTTAAAACACAAAATGCAGAGAGTGAGTACAACTCATTCATCCACTACACGTTTTGGCCTAATTTCGATGCATTATTTACAAATAATTTAGAGAATATGTTGCACTACTCGAACAGTTTCATATTACCAAATTTTGGCATTGAAATTACTGTGTGATGCTCTTACAACCATGTGAAAATAAATAAAACCGAGTCCCTTCGAATTTTTCTTCATTCCTGTGTTTTAATCACAAAGAGCTCCCCATTCACCTTCTTTTAAATCTTTAAAATTTTTGCCTCCATCTTTGTCTATTTTTTTTTACTTTCCTTGTAACTTGATGCAGTTCAAAGTGTTTGTTCTTGCTTCTTATTCCTTGAAAAGGAGCAATAGTCTACTCAAAATGTCAGGTGTAGTGTTTTTTGTTTACTTTTTGAACTTTTAGCTCACTACATTATTATATGTAGAAACTCGGCGTACGTTGTCAGCATTATTAATGCAATCTTGCCTCCGTACGTCAAAAAACACACTTTGGTAAATGATTGATAGCTATGTTAAATCGTAATAAAATTAATAGGCTGTTATTATTTCTATAAACTGGATTTCACTGAGAAAAACATCGTAGTTTGTATTAAAATTGTCCAGTATGTTAACAGTAGCCATAATTTAAAACTAGGAAAATTTTTTAAATAATAACCAAAATAATAAGAAATAAAATCATCTCCTGACAGGCAAATGGTCTACTAGTGCATAAAAATATCAAACGCAGTTTAGTTTTCAGTCATATTTCTTGACCTTGGTCACAATAAAAATCAAACAATTACACACACAAAAAATAGACGCTTGACCCATAGTTTGCTCACTGGTAAACCACCATCATTCCAAGAAATACCACATCTTTATCCACACATGCAACCACACATTCTGGCTGAAATACTGCAAGTATAAAAATAAATACGGTTTGTTTTCAATGTATAAATGTATTATTTTAAAGAAACCTTCTCTTTTATTTCCAGGTGGTGGTAAGTGTTCTTTGCTTTCATTAATTTTTTTTTCATCACTGCGCTGAACAATATAATTGTATACACTAGGTAATTTTATGTTTAAATAGTGACTTTTAGATTCGTTAAGCCTCTTTTGGGGATGCATTGAGATTTGTATGACTTTCATGCCTTCACGACCTAGTATTTATTTACTCATAGATGTTGATAAATAAAACGAGTGAGATGTTTTTGATAATTTAAAATCTGTTATGCTAGTAAATATTTTAACATTTGTCTCTTATACCTTTAAATCAGATCAAAATAAATCATCTGCGTTATTATGAACTAAATAAAAAAAACTAAAAAAATGAAATGAATACATGAATTTGCTATTTTAGAAAATTCGGAAGTATTTGACAATATTTTTTATTAGACACGGCACAACATAGAACAATTCCCAATAAACGCCAATCTGGTATTTTTACACTTGTGGAAAAATAACTGAAATCTCCGAAACTGAGAAAGAAAAGAAAAAGAGAATGATCATGTAAAAGATGAAAAGTATTGATGTAATTGCTGACAGAGAAAATAGTTGATGATAGGTTCTTGCAAAATACATAAGATGGTTCTAGTTAAATGCTATAATAAATGTAATTATTTAGATAAAATTTGATTGCATTTTGGTGGCTTATTTCGATTAATGAGAGACAGAGCAAAGCAGGAAACAAATCGCTATCAAAGCATCAGGGGGTTTGTTTACTTGTCTTCTTTACAACATCTGTATTTCTCTTTTTCTCTTTATTACTGTAAATGAAACTGGATCAAATGAAATTTGTTAGGCCCATATAAGAAATAGTAACACAAACGCAATATGAGCACCATTCTTTCTCTGAACAAGACACCAACTTTTGAATATATTTTATATTAAATTTACATGGAGTTTTTGTTGTGTACTTGAGTCAAAGGTCTCAGCGTACAATTATATCCCTTTAAAACACAAGCAAAATGCTTGTACAATAAACAGTTCCTTGCAGCGCACATTCACAGCCTAGAACTTATTCGAGGAAGTATGGTTTCATTTATCTCAATATGAAGAATATTATGTCAAATAATAAATTATTTAGAAATAAAGGACGAAAACACAGAACCCACACTTATACTAAATTTTTCTAGTTCTTGTGAAATATTTAAAACAAACCCCAGTAATTGTAGTGTTATGGGACTGCAGTGACAACCAACTTGCTGCAATCTAGACGAATGTTTTCATCTATATGGTTGCACCATCAGCTATTAACTCCAACTGTTACAGTATCATACGTCAACTTCTCAAAAAGGATGCTATGAATCGTTACTACTCTTATGCTCACGTCACGTGATTGCATTCATATCTTTCTCCTGAGTGTGTGTATGTTATGCAAAATTAATAATGATTTTGGTCTTCATTTGAAGTGCAACATGAACTTTGATATGAATTTTGTCAATCTTTCACAAATTGGCATACCCAGTTCAACACGGCTCATTCTGAAGTTATGAAACGCATACCAAACATTCCCTCTGCAACTAACTTAAGTGAAGAATTCTCATTTCGAATAACGAGTTTCCTCCCTTTACGTTTACTTCAAAAACGTCCTGAAATGTTAATATCTTAAATGTTTTGTCTATAAAAGCAATTCACTTGACAAACGGAGAACGAAGTTAATATCTCTTACTTGAATTATGTATTTCCAGGGTACAAGAAAAATAAGGAATGAGAACTATTAACTTACACAACGTACTCTAGAATTTGACCAAATCTGGAGGTTCATTCGCTCTTTTAACTGACAGCTAATATAGTGAAATAAACATTAGATCATTACCTATACTCTTTACAGCATCAGCTCCTCAGTAAATTTCAGCCCTTCAAAAACGAGCATCAGTCAATACATGAATAAAGTATTACTAACTAAACTAGTTGAGAGAAAGGGAGGAATACTTTTAGTTGAGACTTCCTACTGCTGCATGTCGCTGAGGAGTTCTGGATGCTTGGTTGGAATAAGCAACCACTTGCCTCGGCCTTGTTCCGGTCTGGCTAAGACTCACGATAGCCTTAGTCATACTCTCGTTTATTCTCCGTCACAGTTTCCATGTTACATGACCCTTCTGGCGGAGCTTGGTCAGCTGTGTCTGGGGTGCCTGTCTTGCCCATTCTTGCTCGCAGCACACAGCCACATCATTCACGTCTATCTGTCTGTGACTGAGTGCGAAGAGAGAGAACAAAAAGCATGGAGATCAGTCCTGGGGTTATGGACTCAGACAGCAGGAAAGGTTGACTGGGAGTACAGACGTACCCATAGCAACTTAAACGGAGTCCTTTCGTCAACACTACTATGCAAGTAAACAACAACTAAAATAGATAAAATACATAAGTATTATGATTTGCCTGGTGTAGTTTTGACATGGTAAGGGTATTTATGCAGTTAAAAAAAGAAAAATCTCGTTATCGTGTGGTTTGGAAAACTAATTGTAATAAAATTCCGAATTTGACCTCCCTTTCTTATTCTTTTTCGTAATTCAGTTTTATCTACAGCCGAAACTGTTAATTTCAGTAAAATACTATTTGGTGGTAATGTTTCTTATACATTCTGCAAGTGTTTGCAGCAATACTGATCAAAATTTTAATCTGTATTTTTGGAGATATTAGTAACTTGTGGGTACTAAGTCCCCAAAAAATGCAATAGGTACGCCTATTTCTGTAGGGTTAACATTATAAAACAAAATAACATGAATAGACTTACTAGGGAAAAAATAAAAGCTACCGTCGGCATAGATAATATTCCTCTTCGATTCCTGAATACTGTTCAGAGCTGACAAATTTACATGTTTAATATTAATTCACATCATAACGTAGTATAAACGTAATGCCAGGAATCAAATATTTGGGCTTGTTCCTGCTGTCAACTAATTGTTTTAAACTAATTCTGTACTTTGATCCATTTTGGCGGCATTCATACGCACCTCCTACCTAACAATACATCCTACCTATTTGAGAACTGATTCAATTTGAACTCCCACACCCTGTTTTGTCGTTACAAAAGAATTTAAGTAGACACCATGAAAATTTCCAAACTTCAACAGCAGATTGGTTCCCTAAGACGTTTATTTTCCACAAACTTGTCCCTAATTCACGAAAAAATAAAATTTTTAACATATCAAGTCCCTGCTAACAAAATGCTGTCCCAATCTGATGCCGGGAGACTGTAAGCAGTTCACTCTTCCGGAAGTAATGTCGAAAGTGCCATTTGCTTTGAAAACATTTGCCTGGTACTTTAACTGAAAAGTATTTCAAATGCGTCTCCCAACTGTCATATATTTGGCATTAAAAACTCCAAACCAAATTCTATACGCACATTGAGAAAAATGTTATTTTCCCTTTAAAAAACAGGCTAACCTTATCGATCAATATTACAACCCTTATTGTAATCATAATTGCAAATTGGGCTACTCCAGAGCCACACAGCATGTTCTATCCTTTTCCAAACGGCCTTGAATTCATCATGCCACTGATTACAAGGTTTCTTAGGCTGAAGAAAACATTTTAGCAACTTACAAAAAGTTCATCATCCAACCCCTTTAAAATCGATCACTTCACAATTTATTGCGACTGGAATTCTATTAAAAATTTTCTCGCTATGTTCTATTTTCACCAGTACTATTGAGCTTATTGTTTGACTCTCTTGCCACAAGGTAAAAGTAGATAAACTTTCATTTATCTTTACTGCTTACTGTTCTTTTAGCACAGTGAGGTCACATCTCTACCTTCCCTGAAAAAGTTTAAATATTAATTGCCTTGGGCAATTTGTCTGTATTTGTTACTTTCCTTGCAGCATGATTCAATTTTTAAGTTTTTGGCTCGTTTCTTGTGCCTTGAAGTAGAACTATACTCTGCTCGAAACATTGGGAGTAGCGCTTTAATTTGTGCAATGTTTGACTTGTTGCAGTATTATACTTTATTCAAGTGCTTGTTTTTAATTAATTTTGCACTTTAGACCATTTGGATTGCATTGGTTGTGCAATCCCCACCTATTTTCAGACTACTTTGATTGGAATTCCCACATCCTCTTTTTGTCATTTCCGCGAGTGATTCAGTGCATACTATGTAAATTTCGAACTTCAACAGCAGATTAGCTTCCTTAATAGTTTCCACAAACTTGTACACTAATTCACTTAAAACAAAATTTAGTCTAGTCATGTTCCTGCTTAAAAAATGCTTGTTAAGTCTGATACTACGAGACTGTCAGCAGTCCTCATGGTTTATTAAAACTCTCATTCGAAAATACAGCCTAAACTGTCATTTACTTCGATTTTCTGTGCCTGGTACTTTAACCGAGTTTAATTTAAAATACCTCTGTCAAATTTTACAGCACGCTTCACGTTTTCGGTTTGAGATATTTCATTCCAAATTCAAAGCATACAGACCAACCTTATCAATCGATACTGCCAGCATCATAGTAATCCTAATCCCAAAGTTTACCACCGCAAAGCTACACAGCATTTATTAGTTATCTATAACCAGCCTTGGATTCATAATGCGGTTGATTACAAAATTTTACTAGCAGACGAAGACATTTGACCAACTTAACCAAAATTCATCATTCAACCCCTTTTAAATCGGTTATTCCACCAATTATTGCTACTATCGAATCTGGAATAATTTTCTCCCCCTCGTACCTAAAAAATCCACGCTAGGCCTTCTTCATAAATAAACTACCTCTTCAATCAAACAAATTGAAAATGTACTTATGCTCAGAGAAAATCCAGCTATTACAAACTGACAGGCACACAAGATTTATGCAACAGTAATCTTGCCTATAAGAACTTCAAATTATCTTGTTTTCATACTGCTTGCAGATGTTACTACGTATTTCTCACTATAGAGCAATCCAATGTTCATGGTACACTACTTTAAAGAAGATTTTTGTGAGCCTTTTAGTTTAATAAAAAAAATTAACTTTTTAATTTTAGTAAAATATTTTCCCCTACAAGTAAAACGCATAAGCCACACTTACCTAGCCAGTTAATAACCAGGTGTACACATTATATTTTGATTCTAGTCAAACTGATTACATAAGTCTTATAACAGTTGGGCCTATAGGGAGGACACTACTCCAAATTCTCGTTCCGTTATTAATAACTTGCACATATTCAAAGTGTCACTTATTTACAATTTCGTTTCATTTGATGTTAAATCAATATTTATGACCATAAACCGACAGCATCTTTTAAGTATAATTGAAAATAAACTAAGTATTGATCCCATCCTGTTCTACAATTGGGTTGGAACAATGAACAAATTCTTGAAGCATTACAATTAATTTGGCTGCAACTTATGTCCAACCAGTAAGAATATTCTTCTTAGATTCCTGAACACTGTTCAGTAAGTTGACAAATCTTACCTGTTTAATTTTAATTCCTAACATAGTAGAATATATAGTTAATGTCACTCTTTCTCTACCATTAGTAAATATTTGAGAGAAGGGAGTACCAGCTCTTTTAACGATTACCACCAGACGGAACTGTAATAACCTATTCCAATGACAAGGTGACTAATAACCAGATTTATGTTACTGAACATTGTAATGAAGATTGAAACTATAAAGCATCATAAAAACAAAATGATCTTCCCAAATTTGATTACAAAACTGGTAGGTCACACAAGGAGGTAAATTGGTTTTAATGTAGATCAGAACTAGTAGATGAAATTTTTTTTAAAGAATTCAGATGGTGTTGTAGTTATAAGTAAAGCTGAGTACGTCACTCAGGCTGACGCTAAATGTATGGTTCAAATTTCCTGTAACGAATTGAAAATGGTTTGCATAATTCATAGTATTAGTCCTTAAACTTCAAACATGACTACAAAATTCGTCAATCTCGTCAATATCCGAAGATATTGTTGCTATTACGTGGTTTGGCACTATGACATCGGCTGGGAGCGCATCACAATATAAAGCTATAAATGGTTGAATGAAGCAATCGTGGTTGCTATTTTTTATTTCAACTTTCCGGTCGCTCTGATGGGTTTGCTTGGGTGGCAGCATACTATGTCGCCTTGAAGAGACTGAAACATTTCACCAATTGGAACCTTTGTCGGTAACAGGAACTATTTTCCACACGTATTTCAAGAAGTGACATTACCAAATTGTCTTTCCCGTTCCATACTAATAAATGTAGGGTTCAGAGTAAGAATAGTACTTAATATTCCGTGTAGAAAGGAAATTTAAAGGTAGATATAGAAAGATAGAGATTTGAATTCAAGATCACTGTATAAGTTGCTAACATTGTTCCATGTAAATTGAATCATGGTAGTACAGTATATTATTGTAGGTTTATAAGTCCATGATCTAACCTACACCTGCCATTTTGAACATTCCAATCTCTTTCAAATTTTAAGCTTGGACGAAATAGCTAATGAAAATTATAGTAATGAATGCACCATTAGGCGGTATTTTTCTTATTAACATCGGATTTCTATTTATTTAGAACGTCGATGAAATAGGTGATAACACCTAAAATAATAAAGGTGCAATCGTTGCTTTTAAGCTGTAATGGCTGCTATCTTGAAATCAGATGCCCATTTTGAAATTATATCTATTTTCATCCGATTTTCCTCAAAATTAGAACAGACGAGACTGTTAACACCAGATGAAACAATGATTATGCTATCATACCTATTAATCTGTAATGGCCACCATCTTGAAATCAGGTTGCCATTTAGAGATTATGCTTGTCGTCCTGCATAATTTCTATTTATAACATACATGAAACAGTAAGTATCAGTGGAAATAATGAAGGTGCCAGTTATTTATTGTTTATATATTTATATCATTTTTATCTATATATATTATGCATTTTTATATACATTATTTATGTATATTTATAATACATATATATTTATAATATATATGTTTATATTAACGTGTAGTACACAATGATTGCATGCCTATATTGCTGTTAGCATTGTCGTGGTTAGTAACCTTTGGACAATGTTGCAAGTATTGTTGGGGTTATTCTGGTCTGTTATGGCTGTTTTGGTTCATGATGATGCGTAAATGTAAGTTTTTTTCTTTTGGAGGGGGGGGGTCAATCCTGCGTGAATTAAACTGAACTGATGTTTATTGCAAATATGCTGCGTGAACCTTCTATAGAAAGTGAACACACCATTTTTTAAATAAATTTATGTATAAACTTAACAACTTAAATATTTGTATATTTTTAAATATACTATTTATTTTTTATTTTATTTATATATTTTTCTTATTATTATTATTAGTAATATATATTATTATCATTTGTGTTATTTATATTCAATATTTATATATAAAATAATTGTTGTTATTATTTAGTTAATACCGCCGTATTGAAATCAGGTGCAATTTTGAAATTATTCTTGGTTATCTGAATTCTTTCAAGTTCAGAATGTAGACAAAATAACTGGTACAAATGGAATGTTTTTTTTCGATAACAAAATTACATTGAGCAGATACTTGTAACCCACCATTACAATAATCTCTAGAGTATCATCTGCAGTAGTCATAATTTCAAAACAAAGAAAAACACTTAAATAATGAATGCAAATAACGATAAGTCTTAGACATAAATTAGGAAGGTTACTGCAGTCCTAATTTCTGTTTCATAATTTTTCTCACTTTTAACTGACCAATTTTCAATTTATTTCTCTCCTGAACCACAGGGAATACATCTCTTGCTTGGATTTGCGCCATACATGAAGACCCAGAATGGTCACTTGTTGCAATGCATACACATTTACTTTAAAGTTTAAAAAAGATATGTTGATGTACACCCATAAGGCCTGTAAGATTGTAGGTCCCCTTTCTCTGGGGATAATGGCTAGTTAAATCCTGAGCTGGAGCATTAAATACTACAACACTGGGTCACTGTTTCTAAAAAGCAAGCACTTTTTTTGTTGCCTTAAAATGTTGGTTACCTTTATTTATTGAATTATTGATTTTCATTGTTAAGTATTCACAATGGTACAACACATTAATCAGCACTTATTAGAAATAATTTGTCACTATTTTTTTATTTATTGCTTGGCTTTTAAACAGTCATCTTTAAAGCAGTCACCTTTAAACCAAGATGACTGCTACAGTGCATAGTCATACTTCTTTTTAATTCTAAGTGCATACCCAAATATTGCAATATTTTTTTTTCTATTTCGCATGGCCCTAAAATGGCTCACACATATATTTTCATTGCTATTAAGTTTGCTTGTAGCGCTCCACAGCACTACACTTTGCTGAGGATTAATATCTGTAATGTACAATTTTGTGGTGCTTATAATATAATAATAACAAAAGCAATCTATTCACTCAAATAAAAGTCAAAAGGAGATGCAAGGGCTCAAGAGAGGGTACTTATAGCAATCCTAAATTAAAAAAGAAACACACCAAATAAAATTGGTAAAAGGTTTACGAAACTAGAGATGCGTGTTCAGGGCGATGTAAGAAGCCACTATGGTTTAGTTTTGTTAATTTATGTTTAAACGATAGAAGCGATGGGGCCGAGACAATCTTATCACTAAGTGAGTTAAACACTGGGATGATTCAAATGGCAAAGAAGGACTTCCTAAGTTTTCTTTTGAAACGGGGGAGTGATGGAGGCTGTTTGTGAAAAAAATTTAAGGTAGAAAACATATTTTAGACCAAAAAAAAAAGCTGCAACAACATGAAGTAGCAACTGATACAATAGATAATTATATAGAATAACGCCTCTTCAAGCTATCGACATAATTCAACTACCAGTTGATTCCTTTCGTCGTTGCAGTTCAGAAAATCATAACGAAAACTTGCGCAAACGCTTTTTTCTTTTATAAAATAAGTTTTAAAACACTTTAAAACGCTATTGACAACCGTGGTTAGACCGTCATAACGCGCGACGATGGCAGCGCAACAAGAAAACCTGATTTCGACCAGAACATTAGTAAACGGAAATTATCTTCTTCATTTGCGATAGCATGGCTGAAGGGGTGATTTGTGATGGATGCGAACTGTCGTTCTATTTCTATATCAACATTTCTTTATAGTGTGAAACATCGTCCGCAGGGGCGCGCTTCGCGCGCACTATTATATTCATCGAGAATTTGTGTAATCAGAAATAGTATGACGCAAGCATTTGTGAAACAACCAAGTATCATGATTTGTTCCTTGCTTCACAAATGCTTGCGTCATACTATTTCGAATTACATAAATTCTCTATGTACTCGCGCGCACCCCTGCGGACGATGTTTCACACTGTAAAGAAATATTGATATAGAAATAGAACGAGAGTTCGCATCCATCACAAATCACCGCTTCAGCCATGCCGACACAAATGAACAAGATAATTTCTGCTTACTAATGTTCTGGTCGAAATCAGGTTTTGTTGTTGCGCTCCCATCGTTGCGCGTTATGGTGTAACAATATAATATATCTAACTCTATGAATATGGCGGCCTAACCACGGTTGTCAATAGCGTTTTAACGTGTTTTAAAACTTATTTTATAAAAGAAAAAAGCATTTGTGCAAGGTTTTGTCATGATTATCTGTACCGCAACGACGATAGGAATCGACAGGTAGTTGAATTATGTAGATAACTTGAAAAGGCGTTGTTCTATATAATTACCATTCAATATTACAAGGTTGTGAGTGGCTTCAGAATGTCCTCATCACGAAAGTCATTTGTCAAATGTATTTAAAAACTTACAGCAGCATTGCTCTGCTTTTCTTCAAAATACCTTAGTGTGGACTCTTGTGTCACAAGGACACTTTTTGTGGGGGACTGTCCACATGGGTTTTCTTTGGAGACAAAATAATTACCAAAACTAAATGCCCTGTTGCAAAAGCCAGCTTCATTATTATCGTATTTGTCTCTTCTGGGATTGAGTTTGATTCAATAGCATAAAGGCTTCGTCTCTTAATGCTTTAAAACCTTACCTATAGTGCAGGAGTATGCTCCGTCAGTATTTCTCCTATCGTAGTCCGAGTAGTGACTAAAATGGCTGGGTAAGTTGTTTTTTTGGAAAAATTCTTTTACTTCATGTTAAAATCCTGGTATTAAATTTGTAAGACATTATTTTACTTATTTGACTTGCGTAACAGTTTTGTGTTTCATTTATTGCCGTTTTATTGTTTTACAGCATGTATTGCTGTGGGCTGAGGTGTTACTATTGTTACCTCGTCCTTGGCTATTTGCGAAGTTTCATCTATAAGCTTGGTTACTGCAATTAATAGGATTATATTTATGACTTGTGTTATTTGTACAAAATGTTACTGTCCAATCTATTCTTTCACAATCATAGCAGAAACACTTTTTATCATATTTTGTTCAATAAACAGCATTTTTTATATTACTGTCACCTCAGTTCCTATCATTTACATTAGCAGTTCATCCTACTTAACTATGTGTAATCCTTTCATTAATTCTCTGTCAACATTTTCTAAAATTCTCCCTTGCAACTTTAAAATTAGAAATTAATTTATCCATTTTAAGACAATATGTAGATTTCAGTGTTTCCATACAGCGATGGCAATTTGGTTATGATCTTCTCACTTATCACCAGGAGTTTAGCTAGAAATGTACATTTTGTATTTCACCAAGCCTACATGAGTTGATTTACTTTTATTTTGTTTCATATTTTATTTTATTATTGATAAGTTTGTAATCAAACACAATCCAGCCTGAACTTAATTTACAGAATAAAAATACACGTTGGCTAAAGTATTTTAAGTATAAAATGAATATATTTTATTTCCAATGTTTATTTTTTAAAAACCCTTTAATTTCTTTCCAGCTCATCTTCCAGGTTAGTATTCTAGACTTTGCCTTTACTTAAATTTTTCAAAAATTACTGCACATGAGAAAAAAAATGGAATGTGCGGGGTACTTTTAGTTTAAACAGGGAACAGATCCCAGAAATACTTCGGTCAACACTGCAGTCCATTTAATGCGGGTAACATTTTTGGTCGGGTTTGTAGGCTTTCATCAGTTTACTAATAGGAAAAAATCAACCAACAAGCAATTTCAACCCATACAAAGTATAGTAGCCCAAATTCGACACAATCCTCGGAACCCCTTGACACAACGTGTCCAAGCTTTGCTTTCCCGCTTGCCTGGCCAGCGGAAAACCGTGCTTTTCTGCTGGATCCCGGGCCATGTTGGGATAGGTGGAAATGAGCAAGCGGATTCTGCAGCAAAAGGGTCCCTTTCTGGCCCTCTCGGTAGGGATCTCAGGCTTGTTCCCTCGGACGCTTTTCCAACTCTGCGTCTGAGGTTACATGCTTTTTGGCAAGCCTCGTGGGATGGACAGGACGGCAATAAATTACGAGGTATTAAAGGCACTGTTGAGGAATGGCACTCGGCGTGTCGCCAAAGTCGCCGTGAGGAGGTGGTGTTGGCCCGTTTGCGCATTGGTCACACTCGACTTACTCACTGTTTCCTTTTGCGGGGGGTTGACCCTCCTGAATGTTATTGGTGTCGGCGGCCACTTACGGTCCGGCACTTCCTTGTTGATTGTTGCCATCTTGATGGTTTTCGTCGTCGTTTCCATCTTCCGCATGACATTGTGCGTCAATTGGGCGATAAGTCTGTCCTCCTGTCTGGTGTTTTTCAATTTTTGCAGGAGGTACAGATGTATGACAAGATTTAGATTAGGGGTTTGAATAATGTCTCTGTAATGTGTGGTGCAGTGGCAACCCGGACCACTGCACTGTGACTGAGGTTGGCGCTAATGACCAAGCTGTCGACGCGCCATTAAGCCTCATCT
>JAHWFP010058322.1:0-37160 GCA_023313725.1 Lithobius niger
CATCGCATGCAATCTCAACATTTTCAATGTTTAGTATGGTTCAACAGTTAACACTACAATGTCATTTTCCTTATTAGCTACGGAACAATGCTTAAAATAAGTTTGTTTAAGTGGGGAACAAGGTTTTCCATCGGAAGTGAAAATCGCACCTGATGAGAACGCGGGAATTACAAAATCACTGAAGTGCAATGGAGGATAGTCAGGCTCGCCTACAAACACTGAACTCTACGGGAACGTTTGAAATTGTCAAAACGGGAATCCAAATTGGAGGCAAGCCTAGAAGAATGGCTTTCCAGAGCAACCAAAAGTACAGCATGCAGACGTCGCCATAGCCGGGGTGGTAGAACAAGAGATACAGGGGGGGGGGGGGGAGGAGTTAGCGGAAACCCAAGCAAAAGTTTATCATACACGGGTCCACATTTCAGACCAGCAGAAATTAACACATCCCGATTAACCGACTAATTAACTAGTGGGAAGGGGAGAAAAGTTTCAGACGCTGACACTAACAACAACACTCCCAACAAAATTACACTTCTTTTTTAACAGAGCACCTGGCGCAGTTCTAGCACACCGTTTCTTACATTTAGATGCAGACGACAGCTTAGCAATGCGATCTCTAGCCAACTTAGCTCTGTGCTGTTCCACCCGTTTCCTGGATTTTGTACATCGAGCGAGGATAATACTGCAGTTCAATTGTAGGCCAAAATATGAGGACAAAATTCCTTGCAGGGATTAGAATTTGGACTGCAAGGATGGCATGTCCAACATTGCGGGTGAATTGCCAAGCTATAGTTCTTGAAATGTGTGCACAAAAAAGAAGACAAAATGACGATACATCCAAAGAGACATCATCATTACAGACATCCAACATCACAAAAACTGTCACACAGCCCAGAAGCACACTAAAGTTCAATACACATCCACTAAACAGCCATAAAAACAAGGAAAGCATGTGAAATAGGGGGAGCATGAAATGGACGAGTCCAACGGTACTGCTTCTTGACAAAGGAACTGTAACATGTGTGTTACTACACATGTGGGTTCTAACTTAGCAAGGGCCCACACCATCAAGGTGTGGTCGGACAGAGTAACGACTAGAGGAGTAGTTAGAGCTAGGCAACAACTGGCAAGGCCAGCAAGCCCTTATATACTTTATTATGCACGGACACCCTAGTGGGTGTGCATACAACTAAACAAGAATAGATATAAGGCCACTTGAGGTATCCACTTGAGATGTTAATGAAAGTAGCTAACACTAGTTAGCTACACCTTAGCTCATACACTACACTCACCCCTCCTGAAAAAGGCGAGTTCGTGCAGCAAACAAAAAAATATCTATGTACAGATTATGCCCAATATATATACAAAAACACAATCCCTAACCCCCTAAGCTAGGTTAGCAAGTTAATATTTATATTTTTTTTTCCTAACACTATTTTTTAAATCCAATATTACACAGAACAAATATCCCCCCCAAATTATAAACGTAACCGAAAACATTTACGTATAATCTGGGAACACACGATAAATACACTGAAAATCAAGAAAACCATAGAAATAGAAATAAATAATATGGTGGCTGCCCAACGGAAACTACTAATCTTGCTTATTAAAGATCAAGTCGCCGCCGCTCTGTCCGTGCTCGACTGCTCCTACGAAGCACAGGTGCATCCCCAACAATTGTTTGTGGTGGAATTCCCCCCAACTCACGGAAAGTTTGTTTAGCTGGCGAAGCTTCTCGTAGCAGAATAGGCATAGTGTCGGCGGAAACGTTTTCCCTGCGCACACCTCCAACACTTGGAGACAAAACTGGCGGTAATAATGAAGTGCGTCGCGATGACGTTTGCACAGAGATCTTTGGCGCTGCCGATGACGCAACAGGCGAAGATCTTGAATGAATGTTCGGCATTTCCGAACGCACTGTGTCATTTGCTATCGGCGGTCGCAAGCTTGTTGTTTCAGTTTCGATTCCTCTACTTTCGGCTCGAGAGCTTACGTCCTCTGGTGACTGAAAAACTGGGTTTTCACGCCAGTTGATCGAATCGGAACCGGAAAATGATGCGACTTCCTCTCTGTTACGTAGTTGATCGGCGTGCTTCCTGTAAACTTCACCAGTTTTATTTTTTACAGCATAACGCAAATTTCCATCCTTTCGAATCACGTTTCCTGCTTGCCATCGGTGTTTCGAGTTTGGCTTATACTCTCTAAACCATACAGGTTGGTGAACTTCGAAGCTTATTTGTGGCTTATTGGTTGTTGGTTTTAATTGACGGTCTTGTGCAATTTCACACTTGTCATTTGCAGATGGTATCATTAGCGATCGGCGTGTTCTCGGATGTCTTCCTAGAAATATGTCCGCTGGTATACGTTGCGTTGTGCTATGCGGTACATTGCGTGCAGCCATTAGAAAATTTAACAGTGAATTCGCTAAGCTTAGACCTTGTGTTAAACTAGCTTTTACAGATTTTTTAAATGAACGAACCAGGTTTTCCGCTGCACCATTGCTAGCCGGAAAATACGGAATGTTAGTTATGTGCCTGATGCCACACTCCTTTAGGAAACTGGTAAATTCTGAACTAACGAAATTTGGTGCATTGTCAGAGACCAAAATTTTCACCAATCCAAATGTAGCAAATAATTCCCTCAATATTTTTATAATACAAGCGCTGGTAGTCGTTTTCATTTGAAACACAAAGGGGAATTTTGAGTGTGCATCCAAGATACATAAAAACATTTTCCCTCCAAAACAAGGTCCTGCAAAATCAATGTGAATTCGCGACCAGGGTTTTGCTGGACGCTCCCATACATGTTTTCGTCCTGAAAAATCCTCTTTATCTAGTTGGCAAGCCTCACAGGTTTTTACAGTGTATTCTAGGTCCTTGTCTATACCAGGCCACCAGACTTTTGAACACGCAAGAGCCTTTATTCGCACCACCCCACAGTGACCCAGATGCAATTCTGTTAATACATGTGGTCTCAATATTTCTGGGATTACCAATCTGTGCCCCCAAAAAATGGCTTTTCCTTCTAATGATAACTCATTTTTACGGTGCAAATATGGTTTTAAACTTTCGTCACCAACCTTGTCAGGCCAACCCTCGTTTGTGTAACGGAATACTGTGGACAAAACCTTGTCCTTAAGCGTTAATCGCTCCAGTTGATCCGACAAGACAGGCAAAGATTCAATAGTCTGTAAGTTCATAACTTGATAACCTGGCAATTTTTCAACAGGAGGCGTGTACGGCAAAGGCATTCGAGATAAATAATCTGCTGTTAAATTCTGTTTGCCCGGGATGTGTTGGAGCTCAAAATGGTAGCCATTCAGGTATAGTGCCCAACGCTGAATGCGAGCTGCAGTCATAGCTGGAATGGCAACCTTACTACCAAACACCCAAAGCAACGCTTTTTGGTCCGTCTGCAGTATAAACCTCCTGCCAAAAAGATATTGATGGAACCTCTTGACCCCAAACACTATTGAAAGTGCCTCACGGTCAAACTGGGCATACGAAAGTTCAGCCCTGCTAAGAGCCCGTGAAACAAATGCAATAGGTCTATCTTCCCCAGTAGGCATTGTATGAACCAGTGCTGCGCCCACCCCTATTGGAGACGCGTCGCAAACGAGTTTTAAAGGGAGATTTGGGTCATAGTGCACCAGAACCTTTGAGTCTAAAAATGCTTTTTTTACGTTAGCCACTGCCTCCGAACATTCAGCTGTCCAGAGCCAGGGTGTCTTTGGTGATAACAACTTGTTTAGGGGAGCTAGCAGAGATGCCAAATGTGGCACAAATTTTCGATACTGGCTCATAAACCCTAAGTAACTTTTTAACTCTTGAGCATTACTGGGCTCCGGCGCAAGCCTTATGGCATCAAGAACCTCTGGAAGGTTAGACATTCCATCTTTATTAATGACAAAACCAAGATAGTTAATTTGATCCTTATTTATTTTACATTTTGCCTTTTTGACTCGAACACCATTTTCTTGCAAGGCTGAGCATACTTCAAACAATGCCTGGTCATGCCCCTCACCTTTTCCGGATATCAAAATATCATCAAAAAAAGGTTGTGACTTAGGAATATCCTTCAGCACATGTTCAATACGCTTCTGGAAAATTCCAGGAGCACTCGCTAGGCCCAATGGAACTCTTTGCCACTGGAATAACCCTAAACAGGTGTTAATTGTAAGGGCGGGTTTAGAGTCTTCTTCGAGCTCAACTTGCAGAAATGCATCACTCAGATCGATGATCGAAAACCTGTCACTACCAGCCAGTTTACCAAACAATTCTTCCGCTCTAGGAACGGGGTGGTATTCTATTTCTAGTTCCGGGTTGACCGTTATGCTGTAGTCGCCAACAATCCTAACGTTGCCATCAGGTTTGAAGACCAACACTACTGGGGTTGCCCAGGCACAACAATCTACCGGCTTCAGAATCCCCTCCTGAACCAATCGGTTGATTTCAGACTCCACCTTGCTTCTAACAGCTAGAGGCACAGGTCGGGCCCTACAAAATTTAGGTTTGGCCCCCGGCTTAAGCCTGATACTGGCCCTGAAATCCCTGAACTTTCCCAGTCCCGGTTTAAACAGGTCGGTGAACCTTTCAAAGATGTCACCGTCAGTAACAGAGCCTACAAATTCGGTAACAGCTTCAGGATCACGAACCTCGATGTTAAAGAACTGACTCAGGCTTAGTTCAAATTTCCTAATCCACCCTTTTCCCAAAAGGGCAGGTTGATTGCCAGGTGCCACTACAGGACTCAGTTTCTCAACCTGGTTGTTCAATTTAACATTTAGTTTTATTACTCCTAACGGTTTGACTACCTCCCCAACCCACGATTTTAGCGTGATGTTGGTAGGAATTAATTTAACATCCGAAAAGTAACTATTATACCAACTAAGAGGGATTAGAGTTGAATCACAGCCAGAATCTACTTCGAGAGGCAATTTATGACCATTTAATTCACAATGTACAATCCACTTTGTTGAATTGACATGTGAATAGGTCATGGTATAAATATTAGAGCTCAGGCTATCATCCGACTCAACACAAGTGGCGCCTGAATCTGAATTTCCAGATTCTTCTACATGATGTGCTTTCTTTTTGTTGTACTTAAATGATTTCTTTTTACCAGAGTTATCTGCCCTTTTCAGCTTAGGAGTAGTGGTGCCCGAGCTGCTACTAGCGCCTGGTTTCTTGCCAGACTTGCATACTCGTTTCAGGTGGCCCACTTCCCCGCAAATTGAGCAGGCTTCCCTCCTCCATTTGCACTCTGTTTTCACGTGATTTTTGTATCCACAACAATAGCACGTTAAATCCGCCTTAGTTCTAAAATTTGTACGCTTATCTCTTACTTGGTGAGTGGATGACCCCTGAAAACTACTAACACTTTGTTCAGCCCTTTCTTGAGCAAGTGCAACCTCGCAGGCTTTGTCAAACGTCACTTTTTCAGGCTCCATTGTCATAAGGGTTTCCTGAGCTTTTGCATTTCGAATTCCAGAGACAAACCTGTCTCGCAAAACCTCCTTTAGGAATTCCTTATATTGACAATTTACTGTTAAGCGTTTCAACTCCTGAATGTACGTGGCAACACTTTCACCCGGGGCTTGCACTCGCTGCATAAACTGAACTCTTTCATAAATAAAACTAGGACTAGGGTCCAGGTTACATTTTAGCAATTCATCTATCTCGTCAAGTGACTTAGATGCAGGAGCATCAGGCGAGCATAGATTCCTCAACAAACCATAGGTCTTTTTACCTATGCTTGAAAGGAGTATTGCAACTTGCTTTTCATCTGGTACGTCAAAAGCATCAAAGTGTAATTTGGCTCGTTCCAAATATACTGTCCAGCTTTCACTAGTGGCCTCAAAAGCCTCAAACTTTTTGTGTGTTCTTGGCGGTGCTTCACCCATTCTGACGAAACCCTCAGACACACTTTCAAAGCTTAAATTACTAGTACTAATACTAGAGCTAACAGAAATCAAAGACCCACTAATGGTACTCCAACTACTAGACGTATTTAGACCAGATGCATTAACTGAACTCTTAAAAGTTACATCCTCATCGCTCATAAGCGATAAAATAAGTAGCAAAATCACTACATTTAATTTAGGCCCAAATAGCCTTCCCATTACCTTTAAGAGTAATTTTTAACTTTAAACTTTTGAGCAGTAAGTTTAAATAAACTATCAGCTACTTGCGTATTCTGTAATCTTTTTAAGTATGAACATTTGCTTACAAATCTTTACAAAATATCACTAGCTGACAACAAGAACACGCTTTGCACACAGTATTCTTTTTAACAATTAATCTGCTCTTTACTCCATTTAACCTGAAACAAGTCATGAGTTTTTAACAAATCAACAATTGGCTGCCTAAACCCCTACTTGCACGCAATGCACCGCATTCCAACCGACACTATGCCAGCAGAATGCTTTTTGATGTGGCACACTTGCGAACAAGTCTTCACCCATACGAGGGACTTAACTCCTACAAATACCTCCAAATCCAAGAAGAACGGGTAATCAAACGTTCCCCTTGCCGGCCGAACAAGAAAACGCTGATCCAACGTCTACTTCGGCTGCTTTCAACTGCTATCCGAGCTGCCACCTCAGAAATCAGTCTACTAACAGTCAGTCCTGGACTTTTTTTGTGAGGTAATCTTCATTTGCCTAAATTGGTTCCCCATAGCATTTAAGCCTGAGTTTACCAATTGTCTAGGTTGCAATCCCAGCTTGGAACTTAATCCAGTTCTGGTATGCTGTTAAGTTAGTATTTAACTAAATCATCCTCGTCGCCAATGTAACATATGTGTTACTACACATGTGGGTTCTAACTTAGCAAGGGCCCACACCATCAAGGTGTGGTGGGACAGAGTAACGACTAGAGGAGTAGTTAGAGCTAAGCAACAACTGGCAAGGCCACCAAGCCCTTATATACTTTATTATGCACCAGACACCCTAGTGGGTGTGCATACAACTAAACAAGAATAGATATAAGGCCACTTGAGGTATCCACTTGAGATGTTAATGAAAGTAGCTAACACTAGTTAGCTTTAGCTACACCTTAGCTCATACACTACAGGAACGATATCGTTCCACACATGTGTGAGGCATTCAGGTGCAGCAATCGAAGCGGAAATAAGATTCTTAGTTGGTACTGTAGGTATCACAGGATTTCAAGTTTAGCCCAGAAAATGAGTCTAATTTTAAACAAAATGCAAAAATTTAATTGGGGACGACATTCAGGGATAAAAGCAATGAACGTTAAAATCTCATTCAGCTTGTAAAAAGCATTTGTCTTCCAATATTTTGCTAGCTTACGGGGAGAAATCTTAAGCGTAGAATCAGTAAACAAGCGATAGATATTCTTACTATGAAAGTTTACATTAGAATCGGGAACCACTTGTTCGTTATGTACTACACTCCTTTTCATAAAGTCAGATATTCGTATACACAACATCCAGCAAATTTTCGACAACATCAGTAGATGGTCGGACTGTATTCATCTGTCTTCCTCAGGCTTCAAGCGCAGTTCTCTTTTCTTTTCAATATTACATCATCCTTTGTGGTTTAGTGCTAGGCTCTGGAAGCACTGGAATGCACGGTAACACCATTACAGAGGGCTACAGCAAGCGCCAAATTTCAAAACCGCAAACGATGATGTAGTAGTGAAAAGAAAAAGAACTGAACTTGAAGCTTTAGGAAGACAGATGAATACAATGGCCATCTACTTATTACAGTATATGCTATCGAAAATTTGCTGGATATTGTGTGTAGGAATATCTGACTTTATGAAAATTTGTGTAGTACGTAACGAACAAGAATTAAAAATTAAAATGTAATGAGTTGAAAGGAGGTTTCAGTCATCACGTTTTACATTTAGCGCTACCTCTAAAGGAGCAATGCCGTAAGCTGCTGAAATATAAGGGAAACTAAGTTTCCACAATGGGTGATATTTGTGACCATTGTTTTTATCACTGATTTTAATTGTGCATTGAAAGGTCAAAATTTGATGATGAAAGTCAAAATGTTGATTAGTTAATTTATCAAGAAAACTCACGGTAAACATCATAAGATCGGCCAAAATAGGTTCAGTACAACCTTTCCACGTAAACCACGTATCAAATGCCCAGCCCCTTGAAATGCTTGAAGGGCAAAATCGTGAAATACTTTTTGTTAACACCCACCCCTTAAAAGTTGTTGGTTTTGTGTGGCAATATTAAACTACAATTTTCTTACGTTTTAACGACATCAACATTTCATCCCCTTAAACCTTAAGTTTTTCTTCTGCAAAATTAACTAAAAGCTTCATATATTTAACAAATTTAACTTTTAATCAAACAAGAATTACAGGAGTGTTTGTAATCACGGAAAAGTCTGTGGTACAGGAATATGCGATCGATCATTGACGCGCTTGGTATGGATTCAGTCTAGCAAAAATGAAATGCCTTTATTCTCAGTTATTCACAAATTTAGTTTATTAGAGCATCCTTCTTCCAATATCTAACATAATTCTAAGTTAAAACTAATTTTTAACCATCACCAACTTTCAAAACAGAAAACGCGATTCACAACCAGGAAGTGTGTGTGTTGCGGCAATTTTTCGAAACTTTCAAGTTGGCATCGTTGTTTTGTTGTTCTTGGAGAGAGTAATCCGGCGTGGGTTACTTTCTCCAGGAAGAACAGAAAACTTTGCCAACTTGACAATTGCCAGAAAAATTGCCGCAACACACGTGCTTCTCAGTCGTGAGGCGTGTCGTTTGTTTTGAAGGTTGGTGATGGTTAGAAATTAGTTTTAGCTGCGAATGTTGTTGAATTTTGGAGGAGAAATCATACGGTAACCTAAATTTGTGAATTAATGATAACAGAGACGTTATGTTAATGCTAGATTGAATCCAGATCATGTATGCAAATGATGCATTATCGTCGACTTTTCCATGATAGAAACTCTCTCCCTGCACAGACGTTAGTTTAGAAAATAGATATACTTGTTTTTAACGCCCACCCCACCAATTTTAGACAACTTTATTTTACAAGCTCATAGGCATTTAATACACAATTTACAGTAATGTAAAACAGTATACTTACCACCAACTTCTGACCACCAAGTTCTCGTTGGTGAAGTAACCGAATTGCTCGTAATCCAGATTCAGGATCAGCGTATTTGCAAAAGCCAAATGCTGCATAAAGAAAATTTGGAAGGCTTTCAGCAAGTCTTACAGTTAATTTGGCGATAAAAAAATAAATGCACGGCCCAACAACTAGGAGAGTAGACAAATAACTTACTGCCTGCTTTGGTAGTAACTGAATCAGCACGCTTCCACCCGAGGACATGTCCACAGGCCTGAAATAAAGCAAGTAGTTTTTTTCACTAGCATAAAAAATAAACCGCTAACTTCCAAAATAAATGCATGCTACATTTATAGGTACATTGTTAAGACTTGGGTTAGGCCAGTAAAATTAGTTCAGTAATGCTTTAGAGAGGACCTAAAGAAAATTTACACACATTTCTACTTGTGAATTTTTGGATTAAAAAAACGGACATTGGACATTGTTGTCAACCTTTTCAACTACAGATTTTTTCTACTTGAATTTTTAGATACATGTGAGTGAACTTTTTAACCAATGGAAATACATTACGAAACCAGAATTTAAAATCCACCCAGCTGACTGTTAAATGATCCTGCAGCATATTCAGAATGAACAAGAATTTAAATAAATATAATAGGCTAACTGCTTATACTAAAAAACCATGAGCCCACAGCCTTCTGTAAAACAAGGGTGCGTAATTGCTCGCAGCGACGGTTGCAGAACAGGGAACAGAATTCAAGGTATGCGTAGAAGCAGAACAACCTAATGCTACAATTTTTCAATGAATAATAAAAGAGCAACACTGGTTCCAAAAATGTAAATCTACCAAATATTTCTAAACATTCAGGAATACAATACAACAAGGGTCGATTTTTATTTTGGAGGGGGTGGTGGGTGGTGGTGCAACAACCACCATCCCCCCTCACACCCAAGAAAAATTATCACTTGGAAAAATGGACCTCAGTCGGAAATACTTAAGTATAAAAAAAATTTTTTTAATTTTTAAAAAATTAATAATATTTTGGCACAGCTTGGGATAAAACAAAAATTAGCTCCTAAACTCGTTGATCCCAGTCTATACATAAGGGGCCATTCAAAAACCACGTGGCCGTTTTTTAAAGCCATTTTTAACCACCCCCCTCCCTCCCCGCGTGGGGTTATGGGGGGCCATTTTTTCCCCCCCCCCCCAAAAAAAAAACCATGTGGCTCATAGCCACCCCCCCCTCCTTCCACGTATTTAAAAAAAATTACATCTTAATGTGTTTTCTACAAATGCGGTACCACATCACGTAAAATGTGTGTTATTGTACCATACCAAATTTGGTGATTTGATAGTGTTCGACATGAGAAGTCAACCAAAGTCCCCCGTACTCCACTTTCACTTTTAATAAACGCAGCAGTTTGACTCATCGTGTGAAATTTTTTCAGCAATTTTTTTGGCGATCTGCAATGGTTGCTAGACTAAACTTCATCTGAGATTTGTAACAGACGAAAATTAGAAAATTGTAACCTGGTACGTTCATTTTTACGTAGGCCATCACTGCATTGAATTATCCCAGTGAAGCACTCGACATTTTAGCCGCACACTATTTAAATGAATTTAATACGAGTGAGGGAAACAACAGTCTTGTTGAAAATTTCTACAAGCCGCGGTATCTTCACCACTATGAGGGAAATTCAGTTTGGTTGACTGGGCCTGAAACGTTAAGGTCAATATGTAGGAACAATATAAGAACAATGTAAGGCTGAGTGAGATGCTATGCGTAGACTCTTGTAGGTAAAATCACCAATCCATTGGAGATACAGGTTTTCCCTTCAATTGTGGTTAATTGTGGCCGAAAGCCGACCTCCCCTCCACCCCCTGGCCGACCAAGTGGTTTTTGAATGGCCCCTCAGGCAATTCTCTTCACCCCCCCCCCCTCCCCCACCTGATATGAAGAGTATAATTTTCGGCAGAGTTGAGGGGATAGGAAGAAATTTCTCATTTGGTAGCTTTCTTTTTTTTTGGGGGGGGGGGGGGCATTAGGATGAGCACCCCTGTATATTGCATTCTTTATTCAAACATAATACGTATTAATTTTTAAATACGTAGAAGTACGCAATTTCAGACTATGAGCTACATTAATGAGTCACCAGCCAATTTCTAACTTTCTTCTACAGCAAAATTACCTTACAGACGTAAGACAAAGCTCTCTATTTTTTATTTTCCTATCAAAAGTGATCGTAGAATGAATTTGGAATTCTGCCTTTACTTAACGTGTAGCATACATGCCTTCCAAAGCCGACATCGAACCTGGAAAATGTCGGGGCTCCATGAGCCCGTACTACGGCTACGTACTACCCCATTGCCGGCAAAAAGGACTCGCACATTCGTCGAATTGATACTACACAACTGTTACACTAACACCTGATTAGCAGGAGCCGCTATTTGTTCGACATGACTACCCGAATTGTCAATATGCATAGATTACTCTGACAGTTAGCGCCAAAGCGCATAGTAATTGCCATTTTTTTTCGTCGTTTCGCGGCCTCCCTAGACGAACGATAAGAAATCCGTTTTCTGTGCGATGTTGTCAAAACGTGAAGCTATCTGGTCCAATTTCTGTTCAACTTCTTTTTCAGGCGGAAACATTAATTGGCAAAAATTCTCTGTCGAGGACCTAAAAACCTTCATATGCAAACGATTTAATCATAAACTGTTCAATACTAAAGTCTACAATTTGCTGGGATATGTTCTCAAAAAAAATCATGGTTAATCGACTGATATTCTAGCACTTCTGGCCTGACGCTAATAAGTGATACGCCTGACCAGTTCAAATAAACTACTCAAGCGGGACGTGACGTCATTAGACAATAGCCACGACCTGGCCACGACGCAAGTCCCTTTTTGCCAGCCAACTGTATTTCAAAACTGCTTTGAAATACAATAAAAAAAAAAAAGGAGCATTGGTTCTCATAAAAATGCTGTTAGTATGTTAATCCACAATGGTTAACTCCTGACACCATTTTTTTTTTATTACTTCGATCGTTTATAGGATTAAAGAAACAGGAATTAGCTGAAAATAGTAATATTATAGGAAGAAACACAATAGCGCAACAAATACTGTAAACAGCTAAGAATTACAAGTGAGCACATTAGGGATGGGATAGTTTCTCATTTTGACTTCAGTTCGGTTTCGATTTTATGTGCCCAGAAAACATCGGTTTCAGTTTCTGTATCCGTGTTTGCCAACCCCTCCCCCAATTTTTTTTATTTTTTTTAACAGTAGTATTAGTAACTTCCAACTCCCTCGTACTTTCACTTTCAGCAGTCTCACTGACCAGGAACCAGGCTGTTGCACCATTTTTCTCTATTTTTTGTTTTGTTTACTATGAGCTTTGCTGTCGTTTATACATAAAAAATGATAATTATTTAAAAACTCAAAACAACAAATCAATCTTTGATTTTTTGAACACCATACGGAAAGCCAACACAAAATCCAAACCGCTTTCCAGTAAAAACCGAAAATTCGGTTTTTGTTACCGACCCATCCACAGAACACGCAAGTTTTTCATCATAATTACTGCTCCCTTATTATTCTTAGCTGTTCAGAATGTTGTATCCGTTGCTTCCGATATTACTAGTTTTTAGGGTTTTGAAGATTTCATGGTACACAAAATTCATGTCTCTTAGCCATCAGACAACAAAAAAACATTGCACAGCCCAGCAATATCTTTGTATGTACAACCTAAAAAATTCTACATTTCTAACACACAATCTCAATCTTTTTGAGGTAATAGAAAAGTTGTACTTGAAATGTCGAAAATTTGCATCAATGGTATTTTGCGATTTTGGACGTAATATTTGCATGTTATATTTCTTGAAAAAAAAATAGGAAATTGCCGGCCCGGACAGGCTAAATTTTGTTTCTATTGCCTAAACAGAAATATATTACCTGTAAATTTAGCATTCCTCTCTGAAGGCTGTGTTTTCCTTTGAGGCTTTCAGTTGCTTTGAACTGCCCAGCTCGGTAACCCAAGAGTGCACGCACAAGCTGCACCCCTTCTATAAAAGAGCCGAGGTGCAGCAAGTCGCCATCTTTTATTCCTCTCAATATGTCATGGTGATGACACAAAGCGGAGGCATGGTGGGTACAGGTAATGTATATTGCAGTTTACGCAATAGAAACAAAATTTATCTGGCTTGGGCCGAGGGCTGGCAATTTCCTGTTTCTATTTGCCGTTCGGAATATCATTACCTGTAAATTTGGCATTTACAGCAGACCTCGTCAAACAATGGTGGTGGCACCACCTGACGGATACCCCAGGGTTACGAGCTGGTCCCCAAAAGTCACTTTATTGAAAAACAGGAATAATGATTCTTTCTTCTGGATTTGATGGCCCTGAAAAGGGCTGTTTGTTTGTCTTGCTTCTTCTTCATAGTGTTAAGGGGGTTTGACGACACATCTAGCTACGACAATGAGTCCCAGACGACGTAGACCATTGGCTTGCGTGGACATCTCCCTGAATTAATGTGACGTAAAGACTGATATGCTTCTCCAGGATACTGCTGCAAGGTTCTCAGGAACCGGAGGGTTATTGTGGAAAGCCCATGATGTTGAGATCGCCCTCTGCTCAAGTGCTGTAACTCTAATGTTGCTGTCGGCAGAGTCAATGTCAAAGTCTTTGTAGGGGTTTAGAATGATGGACTCGATCCAGGTTGCGACCGTTCTTGTGGAAGTTTTGCCAAAATTTCTTTCGTAAGGAAGGAAAAGCTAATTTCATCTTCTGCAGACTACGTTATTTTCTGTCCTTGAATGTAAAATCGTAATGAACAAGGCGCTCAGGCTTATCACCGATTATGTTTGAAAGGACTGAAATGATGATCGGCTGAGATGGTTCACAAGGCTTCTAAGCCTTTGCCCAGAAAGAAGATTTTGGGGTTAACTGAGCTGCTGTGAAGTTGGGAAGAAAGGAATCGAAGAATTGTTGGGCATTTGATTTCAAAGAATTTGATAAGGCAAAAGTCAACGAGGAGGTATGACGTTCTTACTGCTTTAAAGACAAAGTTTAGGACCGAACAGTAAAGCAGAATTATGTATCCTGTTAAGCCTTCTTCCAAAAGATCACAGTGAATAAGATCACGAGCTCTGAGATAGGGAGATTGACTGGATTGACCTTTCTCTTGTTACACCAACGAAACCACCTTTCCCAATGGCTGTTGTAAATTCTGTTAGTGGATTCACTAATGGCTTTGCTTGCGATTCTGATGTCTTGTTCCTCAAGCATTCCTGCCTCTTTGATGAGTCCGATGAGAGTAGCCACCCGTATAGGTTCAGAGCGGTGGAGTTGGGGTGGAACTGGGATACATTTATTTGCAACAATAGATCTGGAACATCTGGTAGACTTCTTGGATTATCGATAAAAAGGTCCAGAAGTTGAGAGAATCATGGGGCTGATGGCCAGTTCGGGGCTATTAACAGGAAGAAGCCCAGACACGACTCGATTTTCAGGAGAACCTGTGGTAGAAGCTTGAATGGTGGAAAGACCAAGCCGTAAATGTTCTCCCAAGGGTACGTTAGCACATCCACTGCCCATGCTTGGTCGTCGGAGGATAGACTCAGGATGAATTGGGGAGGTCTGGCATTGTGACTTGTAGCAAATAGGTAGACCATCGAGTGTCCCATGTGTTGAAAACATATTCGCACATGGATTTCTTTAGTGTCTACTCTCCTGACGGAAGCTTGCGGCAAGGAGAGGGAGTCCGCGATGACATTCCAGATGATTGGGATGTGAAGTGCGTGGAGTGTTGTTTTCAGATTGATGCAATAACTAAAGATTGCAGAGGTGACTTCATGAAGTTGTCTGGACCCCGTGCCTCCTTCTTTTTGTAGATAAGCTACGGCCGTAGTGTTGTCAGCTTGACAACCTTCCCTGAGACAAAATTCCGAAAGTGGTGTAAGGCGTTAAGGACGGGCTGTCCACGTACCAGAGATCTCGTGGTGTGCGATGTGAACTCCCCAACCTTCTAGATAGGTGTCTGTAAAGAAGTGGAGATCCGGTTGGGGTTCGTGAAGGGGAACCGCCTGTGAAAGGACTTGGCCATCTTACCGCCAAAGGAGGGTGTCGAACAGGAAGTCTTCATTAGTGAGAAGTGAAACGGTCCTTTGTTGATGATGCTTTCTTCACATGCCCATGCAGTAATGGTGAAGCGGTCTGCTCATCCATCGACCGTAAGGGACAAGATTCGCCATGGAGTCCATTTTGCCTACGAGGGAGTTAAGTTCTGTGAGCGTGTGATGAGGCTTTTCACGTAAGGATCGAGCTTGCGTTGGGATGTTCTCGATTCTGTCTAACGAGTGCATTACTGATACAGATGCAGGTTGAATGAGACACCTAGAAAGATTAATTAAGTCTGGTTTTTTTTTTTCAGGTTTATCCCGAAGTCTAGTTGATTAAGCAGTTTTATGGTGAAGTTGCGGTTGTGAATGAGTTGATCGTGGCTGTGGTCCTGGAGAAGCCAGTTGTCCAAAAATACATTTCTTGGGATTTGGCTTTGATGAAGATGGGCCAAAATGGATTTGAGTATGACTATGAATAGCCTTGGTGCAGCGTTTAGGCCGAAAGGTAGGCATTGAACTTGGTAGACCTTGCTGTCATAAACGAAGCGAAAAAGATGATATACTGATGCGTGGAGAGGGACGTGGAGGTTCACATCTTCCAAATCGATGGAAATTCATCCAGTTTTGTGGTTTGAGAGTTTGATGAATGGTGTCCACTGTTTCCATTTTACAGTGACTATTTTACATCTTTTGGTTTAATGGTTTCAGATTGCAATTAAGTCTTTTGCCGCCGGATTTCTTAGGCCTTAGGAAGATAGAACTGTAGAAGCCTGGATGAAGATGGTTTGAGCTTTCTACGTCAGCTCCTTCATGGGAGGTCTCGAATTTTGGAAGACAAGTGAGTGGTTACTGCAGGGACGGAGGGGGCGCGGAGATTAGAGCTGGTTTGCTGAAGAATGTCGGGCGAAAACCACGGCTGATGATAGTTAGGATTTGTTGATTTGAAGTTGACTTTTGCCAAGCCGGAAGGAAATGTTGAAGACGGCCTCCTACGGGTCGAGACGACAGGCAGTTTGTGTCATTGGTTGTTATGGGGTTTTCCTCTGGCTCCCTGGTATGAATGACGCCTTCGGTGGTCTAAGGTTAAGCTGAGATTGTTATTCCTACCCCTTCCTCGATTGGATGGTTTGCCCGAAAAGACTGGTTTCATTGTAGTTTCAGGTTGATTAAGAGTCATCGTACCTGTTGTTGTAGTTCCTTAATTTTGGCCAGTTGTCCTTGTTATCATGACGAAAAGGCTTAGGTTGATTTCTGGCGAAGCGTTTGGATTGTTGCTTTTGCCTTGTGTCTTTCGGGTCTTCAAGAAATGTCCAGATGCGGTCCAAGCTTCGGAATTAAGCGCGGAAGAGTATGTCAGACTCATGGATTGGTTGATTTCGCTATTCATGTTTTGTTGTTGAGATTTGTTGCAGATTGGAGAGGGATGTCATGCAGAAAAGATGAATCAAAAAGGGCTTTGGTTAACCAGTTCATCAAATGGTAGGTGGCGAAGCAAGCCTTCTTGAAAACTTCATTTGTGAAAAAAGTGAGGTGCTTGGTTTCGAGGAGGTTTGGTCAGACGAGAGTTTCTCGCATAGAGCATTCGCAGCAGTGTTGAGAAATATATTTCAAATTATATTTAGTTCATGAAGACAAGTATTCCACAGTACCTTTTACAATATATTTTAGTTACAGTAGTTGAAAAATAAATTGAACAATATTTGGTGAATTCCATTTCAGCATACAAGTTCTACAAGGATATCACTGTGGGCAAGACTAAGAATTGGATCCGTATTGGATTGGTAAAAAAAAAAAATTACGCCCTACCTGAAGAATAGATTCTACCATGTGGTCCCTAACAGCATCAGAAAGGTTACCAACAAACACTGTTACCGGTGGGGAAGCATGGCGAACTGGTGCATAGTTCTGGAATTAAAATAATACAAAGTTTTATGTTGAAAGTATTACTGACACATTGTACACACTTTATCACAATACATTTTTTTTTGCAGTGGAAAAGTGTAATGAACCAATAGTGCCAGTGATGATTGAGATTTATATCACATGGATTTCAACTGACTCCGTGACTGAGAAGGACAAATTATGTTAGGAAGTTAATACTGTATAATCCCAAGCGACTTGGCCGAGATGTATAGGTAAGGAACAAGGGTGTCGATCATCACCCAGAATTTGGGGAGGTTAAATGAAGTGTATATTTTAGGACATCAGTTAAAGTTGCCAGTGACTGAAGAGAGCAAAGGAGCTATACATATACTGTCCAGGAGTCTTGTGTTGAATCTATTGGTCGGAATCTTGTGCTGCTCACCCAGTGCCTAATGAAAGCGGAAGCCTTTGTTGAAAAACTAAAATAAATCCAGCCGAAAATTCACAGTTTAGATGAAATCTGAAACCCCCAAGTTGGGGTAAGCGTAGAAACTTTTTCCACAACTTTTGAACCCATTGTCGGATTCTATTCAAATTTTCCCACATACTTTCTTGCCCTGTTTGTGGATTTAAGTTTGTAACTGGGTTTTTGAGGAGTAATGCAGATTTTGATTAAATGTCAAAATTAATCAGGCATCATTAATCAGGGTTTGTACACAATAACGGACCCCATTATCCAAGCCTTTTCAAGGTTTAAGGCCAAATCTTCTAATTTCAAGGCACTTTGAAAATTAAACTATAAATTCCACGATTTTGAAAATATTCTATACAATTTAATATACATATCAAGATGTCAATGTTGGCTTTAATGTTCTTCGTTTTTATTCCACCTAATATTTATTAGCAATTATGTTTCCTTAACAATGACATACAATTGCAGTTGCAGTTATTTTTATTTTATTTTTAAGAATTTTAATAAAAGAAAGTACAAAGCACAAGTGCTGATATGTACTTACAAAAGCAACATTTACAAAAAGTAATTAAATTATTATTATTTTTTCTAATACAACACTAAGCTTAAAATAAAATAAAAGAAAAAGATAAAAAAATGATAATAATAATGTACACAACAACAATAGCCTAAATAGTAACTATTTTTCTACATATTTCCCATTCATATACTAATTAAATATTATGTTGCTTTTTAATGAGGAAATTTTTTTTTTTTTTTTAGTTTTAATTCATTATAGGATTTAATGTTATGAAAGGTAGACGGGAGTTCATTATACAAATTTGCTACATACATTTTTTTTTTTCATTTTTCCGTAATTATTTCTCCAGATTGGCAATTTCAGTCTTTTAAAATGCAATGCTGAATTTGATCTGATATTATGATGTCTGTTTCAAAATAGTTGATAGCTAAACTTCAGTACATAATGTAAAAATACATTATGTCCTTTTGCCCACAAATGGACAAGGAGAGAAACGGAAAACAGCAACTAAGGGCCAGAGGAAAAGCATTTGCTCAACTAGCTCTCTGACACAAACTGCTTGCACCGCACAGCACCTTTCTTGCTTTGAATCTCCGGTTCAATCTGCAGGAAGCATTGTTTACAGTACAAATGCATTTGACTTACAAACTATTTTTATTTATGTCATTTATGAAATTCAGAGTTATAATTCGGAGAATTAATGTATTTATCACTCATTTTCACAAATAAGATTATGTCTACTTCTTGCAAATTTTCGCAGTCATTAAGACAAAAGTTTTCTTGATTCTTATGTTCACTACATCATCGTCGTCTACTTTCGAATCCGTAACTGCCGCTCGTCGTTGTGGCCTCCCGTATTTTGTGGGTAGCACTTTCACCAACCCGTCAAGCTTCCACTTCGCGCCCAACTCTTGCTTCAAGTCTCTTCCAACGATGTTTTCCACTTGGGGGAATGATGGTCCTTGGATGTTTATTAAGGAAACACCTCCCATTTCATGTAATCTAATGGCAGTAGACTCCAAGCTTTTTGAAGCAAGCAGACGAAAATGTAACCAAAAGACTCAATTTTTTTGACCCTGCCTGATGAAGATTGTTGAAATACAATCGAAAATTTGCAAGATACTGGCAGTATCCTGTTTTTGAAAGTGAGCGTAATGAGTAATTTCCAAGATCGAAGTGAATCAACAGCGTTTCAAAGTAATTCAAGTAAGCCTAACGGTTTATTTTGTGTTGTGGATTATGTTGGTTGAGTCTGTGATTGCTTTGCTTGCAATTCTGGATGCTTTGTTTTGGAAAATTCCAGCCTCATTTGTTGTGTTGATGGATGTGTTTTCAGACCATGTCATCGTGGAGATCTTGGGTGAAGCGTGGATTAGTGGAGAGATTTTGTCGCTGATTAGGCTCGATTTCTTCGTCTGTTGTGCAAGTAATGTTGACTTGCAGGCCTGTGTCGGATAAAGGTCAAGAAGCGCTGTGTCTCGTTAGTGAGAGTGACAAAGTTCTAGATTAAAGGACGAGTTGTTGTTGGGTAGTGAGCGACTTGTTGATGGAGCCACATTCGGAGCATATCGGAACAACAATAGTAGTGTTGAGTGAGTGAAAGTTTCATAAGATGATCATGGAAGAAGTTTGTGGACGAGTTTCAAAAGACAATCGGTGAAAGACGACAACGTGGAAGAGCCTCTGAGGACTGACAATCATCTGGATTGCACTGTAACGATCATCGGCGAGGGACAGCTGGTGATGGAAATGACGAAGGTTGGGAAGTCCTTTGGCCATTTGTAAGGAAAAACTGGCTGCAAAGGACGGATGTCAGGAAGTTATAATTGACGGACAATGAGCGTGTGATGGACGGATTGAAGCTGCAACTGGTAGTCAGCGAAGGGCAGAAGGCAGCAAAGCTACAAACGGAAGTCAGCAGACGACGTCATCGGGAGAGGACAATGCGGGACAGTGGCTGCAAATGGCTGGAAACCCACGAATGGTCTGGAAGTGCAAATGGAGTCGGTGAAGGACAGTGAGCAATGAAGGATGAAAGTCAGCAGAGCTGCAGACAGTTTCCAGGGAAGCTCTTCATGATAGTAAAGAGTGAAGGTTTGGAGCCCACAAACGAATGACAGCGAGGGACGGCAGACTTGAAATGACAAGCGGCAGGAAACTGCAAGGGGCAGTCGATGAGGCTAACAGGCAGCGTCAGAAGAGCGGCTGCAGAGCTGTGACCTACTGGTCAATGATTTCAGGCAGAAAAGGATGAAGGTCTCGAGGGAGCTGCGATGATTGTGTACCGAGGGCCAGCAGTAGCGAAAGACAGAAAACGGAGGTCGGAAGGAGCTGCAATGATTGTCGATAAAGGACAGCAATCAACGAAGGACGAAAGATTGAAGGAGCTGAGATGATTGTCGACAAAGGACAGCAGCAGTGAAGGATGAAGGTCCAAAGGAGCTGCAATGAATGTCAGCGAGGGACAGCAGGCAGCGGAGGACGAAGGTACGAGGGGGCTGCAATGAATGTCTGTGAGGGACAGCAGGCAGCGAAGGACGAAGGTTTGAGGCTGCTGCGATGATTGTAAACGAGGGACAGCAGCAGCGAAGGTCCGAAGGAGATGTGATGAATTGTCGGTGAGGAACAGCAGGCAGCAAAGGACAGAAAATAGAAGTCGGAAGGAGCTGCGATGATCGTTAATGAAGGACAGCAATCAGCGAAGGACGAAGGCTTGAAGTAGCTGAGATGACTGTCGACGAAGAAAAGCAGCAGCGAAGGGTGAGGGTCCGAAGGAGCTGCGATGAATGTCGGCGAGGAACAGCAGGCAGCAGACAACGAAGGTCCGAAGGAGCTGCGATGATTGTCGACGTAGGACAGCAGGCAGCGATGGGTGAAGGTCCGAAGGATCTGCGATGAATGTCGGTGAGGGACGGCAGGCACCGAAGGAAGAAGGTTCGAAGGGGCTGCGATGACTGTCGGCGAGGGGCAGCAAGCAGCAAAGGACGAAGGTTAGAAGGGGCTGCGATGAGTGCCGGTGGGGGGCAGCATAAAGGAAGGATAAAGGCACGAAGGAGCTGCGTTGATTGTCGGCAAGGGACAGCAGGAAGCGAAGAACGAAGGTCTGCAGGGGCTGCGATAATGGTTGGCGAGGAACAGCAGACAGCGAAGGACGAGGTTTGAGGGAGCTGTGATGATTGTTGACAAGGGACAGTAGTAGCTAAGGTCCAAAGAAGCTGCAATGAATTATTGGTATGTGATTATTGTCGATGAAGGACAGCGCACTCAGCGAAGGATCGAAGGAGCTGCGATGATTGTTGACGAAGAACAGCAGCAGCGAAGGGAGAAGGTCTTAAGAAGCTGCGATGAATGTAGGCGAGAGACAGCAGGCATCAGAGGACAAAAGGCCTGAAGGAGCTGCGACGATTGTCGACGAGACAGCAGGCAGCGAAGGTAAAAGTCCGAGGGGGCTGCAATGAATGTCTGTGAGGGACAGCAGGCAGCGAAGGACGAAGGTACGAGGGAGCTGCGATGATTGTCAGCGAGAGACAGCAGGCAACGAAGGACGAAGGTGTGCAGGAGCTGCAATAATGGCTGGTGAGGAACAGCAAACAGCGAATGTCGAAGGTTTGAGAGAGCTGCAATGATTGTAGACGAGGGACAGCAGCAGCGAAGGTCCGACGGAGCTGCAATGAACCGTCAGCTAGTGACAGCAAGCAGCGACGACGAAGGCCTGCAGGAGCTGTGATAATGGTTGGTGAGGAACAGCAGACAGCGAAAGATTAAGGTTTGAAGGAGGTGTGATGATTGTTGACGAGGGACAGCAGCAGCAAAGGTTCGAAGGAGCTGCGATGAACCCTCAGCTAGTGACGGCAGGCAGCGAAGGACAAAGGCCTGCAAGGAGCTGCGATAATGGTTGGTGAGCAACAGCAGACAGCGAAAGATGAAGGTTTGAGGGATATGGTTATTTGATCAGCAAGTTTCGTTTCTAGTATTCTTAGGCCACTAAAACAAAATGGTTCTTGGGTGCGCCCGCATGGTTTTTTCTTAGCGGGTGTTAAGTTTCTTAAGCCAGGGTAAAAAAAAATTCTAATCGCGCGTCAACATATGAATCAAACTCTTCTGGGAGCCGCTGACCATGCCAACTTGAGCTCCATTCACACGATCGCCATTCGCATCAATGTTCCAGGTATGCATGAAATTTTCTCGGACAAGAATTGCGACACAGTTTGCTTTACATCAAGTAAACTAATTCGCTATGTCGTTGGAGATTTTTAGGATATCATTAATGGACCCAACTAACTATTATGGAGATGAGTTTCGTATACTGCACGATATGCTCGCATCACCATCACTAAAGTTGCAAAGACTGAGAATCATGAATGCCTGTCACTGCCCTTAAACACAACGGCTTCGGCTGCTGCAGAACTGGGAAAATGATTTCGTTTTCAATACCTTTTACTTGTAGACAGTGAACACAAATTATTGAATGTGTTGAGTGTAGAAAGGCGTTTATGCACAAGTCTAATTTTATGAAGCACGTACTTGCACATACTAAGAAAGAAACAGATTGAATGTGGCGAGTGTGGAAAGGCTTTTGTGAACAAGTTTTATTTAACGTGACACGCGGAAAGAAATCATTTAAATATGTTGAATGAAGAATATGTTGAGAGTGGTTTATCGCTCCATGCAATGATACAGAGTAGTTAGAAGCCATTTAAAAGTGTTGAGTGTGGACAGACTTTTGCTCACAAGCATTATTTAACAACGCACGACTTGTACACAGCGTGAATAAACTGTTTGAATATATGTTGACTGCAGAAAGGCTTTGGCGGCACAGTATTCACGGTGGAGTTGCAATCTATGCAAAAAAACATTTTGACATCAGTCTAGTCTCCGAGTTCAGGGGTCATTTAGCCGAAATTCTTTGCGTTAAAGTGCACAGCCCTACCCCTATTTATATTGTTTGCTGCTATAGGAGTGGAAATAACAGTCAGGATTCAGACAGAGACTTTTTACAGTATCTACGCAATCTTCGCCTGGATCCACCTTATATTGTGTGCGGTGATTTTAATGTGCCCCGGATCTCCTGGAAGGACGATTCCATTGTTACTGGAGCGCAAGAGGTTGAGAGAGATTTCCTCGAGCTAACCCAGGAAAAATGCTGGGAACAACATGTGGTTAATCCAACTCGTGTCGTGCCTAATCAAGTACCTTCACTGTTGGACCTTGTACTTACTTCCAGCGACTGCTCTATTCCCACCATTATACATTTGGCCCCTCTAGGGAACAGTGACCACGACATCCTTACATGGGACGTCCTCAGTGCCCCACGTACTGAGAAAAAAAACCTAGCAAATTACAACGACAAGAAAGGAAAATTCACAGAGATGAATATTGCTCTAGCTGAAATGGACTGGGAGTGCTCCTTTGCTGGTAAAACAGTTGACGAGTGCTGGGAACACCTTAAGAGCAATATCACTCAGCTGACTGAGCTTTATATTCCTAAACAAAGAACAAGCAACCATCGCCAACCTCTGCCTCAACATATTGTCGAAGCATTGAAAGAGAAAAACCGCTTGTGGAGAATTTATAAAGTACAAAAGACCCTCGAGTCCTTTAACACCTTTCGCAGGATTAGAAACAATCTTATAGAGACCCTTAGACGTCACAAGCTAGAAAAGTGTAAAGCCCTTCTTCATGACTGCAAAAGAAACTCCAGAGCAGTGTTCGGTTTCATTAACCGCCAAAGAAATGCGAGACCACAACTCAGCCCCTTGACCATCGAGGGCTCTGTTATCAATGCACCTGTTGACAAGGCAAATGCCCTCAACAAAACTTTTACTAAAATTCCTGAGATATCATCTGACCCTGTTCTGCTTCCAGGTCCTTCACGTTGTGGCTTCGTCCCGTTGAAAAAAATCGAGGACTTGTTACAAAATCTGAATGTTCACAAAGCTGCTGGGCCTGATGGTATTTCACCTTGGATTTTAAAATACTGCTGCCAGCCTATTGCTAAGGCTCTGTGTTTGATTGTGAATTTATGCCTCCAACAAGGAGTTGTTCCAGAGGACTGGAAGTTGGCAAATATTAGTCCTATCCACAAGAAAGGCTCCAAGACTGATCCAGTCAACTATAGGCCTATAAGTCTAACATGCGTTGCTGCAAAGGTATGTGAAAGGGCTGTTAAGAATCTGATCGATGAGGAACTCGAAGAACTTGGCTTTACTGACCCAGATCAGTATGGATTTGCTAAAGGTAAATCTTGCACTACAAACCTTTTGGAAGCACGTAACGTATGGACTGATCTTGCTGACAAGGGTGTACCAGTTGATGTTGTCTACACTGATATCAGTGATGCTTTTGGAAGCGTTGATTACGAAGTCCTCACTAACATTCTGCTGGATATTGGTTTGTCTTCTGAAGTCGTCAATTATATTATCGCTTTTTTCTCTGGACGCAAACAAAGAGTTGTTGTGGATGGTTACCATTCTGACTGGCTGGAGGTGAAAATTGGACTTGCTCAAGGTACTGTACTTGGACCAAAGATTTTTGCACTTTACACGAACAAAGTCACACAAAATATTTTATCCAGTGCTCCTAAATTTGTGGATGATATCAAGATATATAAAGCTATATCTACCAACATGGACCGTGCTATTCTTCAGGACGATATTTGCACACTTGAAGCCAATTGCAAAGCCCTAAAACTAAAACTTAACCCTGCTAAATGCCACGTTCTGCACATTGGCTTTAATAACCCAAGATATAACTATTCAATTAATGGTGAAACCTTACACACTGTCACTGAAGAAAAGGACCTTGGAATATGGGTCAACGAGACCTTAAGCGTTTCTAAACAGTGTGCAACTGCTGCTGCTAATGCCTTTAGGGCAATTGGACAGATTGGTAGGAGTCTACCTAAACTCGACAGCGACTCTTTCAATCTCCTTTACAAGGGAATTATTCGGCCGAATGTTGAATATGCAAACCTGTGCTGGTTGCCGTGGCTACAAAAAGATACAGAGCTGCTTGAGAGGGTACAGAGAAGAGCAACCAAACGGCTCACCAAATATGGTAACCTAAGCTACCCAGAGCGCTGCCGTGTATTGGGTCTGACTACCTTAGCCAAAAGGCGTACCCGTGGTTCCCTTGTTGAAACCTTTAAGTTGTTTGACAGAGGTACCGAAGAAAAATATTTCAAGCTGGGCACTGGAAGCAAGACAAGGGGACATCAACTCAAGATTATGAAGCCTTCTGTTCGACTGGATGTCCGAAAGAACTTCTTCTCTGTTAAGACTATTAACGACTGGAACGGTCTGGATTGCAAAATCCTTAATAACTGTAGAACTGTAGGCACCTTCAAAAATCGCCTTGACAAATACGTTTTCCACCCATAAGTTTTCTTATGGCTGCCGGCAACAAGCTTTTAGCTTTCGCTGTACTGTATATAATAATATACTTTAACTTGTACACAGAGGAAGAAAACTTTTGAATGTGATGCTTGTGGACAGGCTTTTGTGCACAAGTCCCACTTAACGGTGCACGCAATTCTAACCTGTGGAAAGAAACCGTTGAAAGTGTGAAAAACCTAAATTTTTCCAGGGTCAAAATTGGTTTCTATCGTCTTACGAAAATTTAACTACCTGTAAATTAAATTGCATTCAGTTCCTGAGTGCTCTTTATGACTTGAGGTTTTTCACTCTCCTGATCCGGCCAGTGTGCAACCCGATTGCGTATGCGTCACCATGCGCAGCCCTCCTATAAAAGCAGACAGCTTGCCCCTGGCGGCCATCTCTTTTCCCCTCGATATGTCGACCATGATGGTGTCTCAAGACGGGAGGTAGGGTGGGTATTTACAAATAGTATACATTTTCGTAAGACGATAGAAACCAATTTTGAACCCGGAAAAATTTAGGTTTCTAGTTGTCGGCAGAAAATTTCTACTACCTGTAAATTAAATTGCATTTACAGTTTGACCTCGTCAATATAGGTGGCGGGAACCATCATGAAGAGTTACCCCGGGTTGCGGACTGGCTCCCCCAAATAGTTTAATAAAACTTCGCACTTTATTGATAAAAACAGAAACAGGAATTTGGATCTCTCTCGTAGGATTTGGTGGCCCTGAAAAGGGCCGTTTTTTTTTTAGAGATGGAGTCTTGTTTTTGTTTTCTGGAGGTCTTGAACCGGGAGGTCTTGCTTCCGTCTTCTGGAGGTCTTCGTTTCTGTGTAAGTGTGTATAGTGCTTAAGGAGGTTGGAAAAGGCATCTGGCTGTTACAAATGATCCCAGACGGTATAGTCCATCATCTTTCTGTCTTGACATGTCCCTGAGGTAATGACTTGTGAAGATAGTTTGGCTTCTCCATGAAGTGGCTGAAGAATTTCAGCGATGGAGACTTGATTGTGAAAGTGCCCCAAGTTCATGTGCAGTTGCTTTGATGTTGTTGTCAATGCAGTTGATGTTTGCATCGTCGTAAGCCCTGTTGATTACAGGTTTGATCCAGTTGGCGATCATTGTAGCTAAAGTTACATTTATTCCTTTGGAGAAGGAAAGGAAAAATTGGTGGCTCTTGGTCGAGTTCGAGAGGGTCGCCTTTCCCAAGAAGGGAGCCTCCAGTGCGAAGGAGAGTTGTAAATAGGGCCGTTGACTGTGCAACCCTAGCTTTTTCACGTTTGTTTTTGTCTCGGAGGCCATAACCAAACCCCGTTGAAAGACCCATATTCTTCGGCTTGGGAGTGGAAGTGTCCGGTTTACAAAGGTAGTCGTTGCGAATAATGGCCTCAACTGCTTTGAGGAGATCAAAAAGGGAGATGGCGGGCGGGTCATCGTCAGCTTGAGGCGAGTCTTCGTAAGGGTCTAGTGGCGGTTGAGCGAAGTTTACTCGATGCGGAGGCTGACGTCCTAATTAATGCGGCTAGAGCCTAAAAAACTGCAGTTTGTGATAGAAGTATATAATTTGGAGGAGAGAAAGGGTAAATCTTGGTGAACATTTTAAGATTAAGAGGCATTCGATATCACTTCCGGTTTAGGTGCTGACCATCTTTAAGTTAAGCTTAACATACGCAATTTCCGATGGTATTAGTATGGTGGAGGCAGCTTCGGACACGTAATGTATGTGATATATAAGTTCATTCTTGTTGGGAAATGGCTGAAAAGTTCGGGGATAAATGTGCTTAATGCATATAGTGAATAATTCCCTTTTCCAAGCCGGAAGTCGAGCACCAGGTTGACTGAACGTTAAAAAAATATATTTAGTAAAATTTATTAACCATAAGTAGTGCAATATGTGACATAAGTCATAAACGTCGTGCACAAGTAATAAGTAACATAAGATATATTGGTAGTAAGTAACAAATATAAGCCTGTCCCTGTGGTATACTCCCGTGGAAATTTTAGTTCCGATTTGGTTAACCAATAGTAGAGGCTTTATTACGTATATTAAGAACCAAAAAAAAAAAAACTTGGGTAGACTTTACTACAGTCTGCACGAGATTCTACGGACACCATTTTACAAAATGGCTGCCGTCAATCTTCCGTTTAGCCTATTTCAGCTTTTAGAGCACTTACAGTCTCCCTCTGCGTGACTAAATACATGTTTGTTAGGTCAAGGAATCTGAAAGTAAGGTTCCCATGACCCTAGGACTGATGTATTTACCCCATCATTAGTAGTAACTTTTTTTTATCTTACAGCAAACAAAACAATGTTTAAATTGTGAAATGGACACTCCTTTGGGGTGTTTTACATGTCCATAATTGACTGGATATTATCCATTCTTTTTATTTCTTTCATTTTTCAAGTTTAAAGTTTTCAGCTATTTTTGAAAAACAAGTGTCGTGGTGGTCTGACATTCACTCTATGGATCCAATGATGATGGTGGTGATGGTTGTGGTGGTGATGCTGCTGATGATGATGGTGTTATTGATGATGCTGATGATGATGGTGGAGGTGGTGAAGATGATGATTGTGGTGATGATGATAATGGTGATAATGAGGATGATGGTGACGATGATGATGGTGGTGATCATGGTAGTGAGGATGGTGGTGGTGGTGATGATGGTGATGGTGATGGAGAGAATGATGGTGACGATGATGATGGTGGTGGTGATGACGGGGTGGTGATGATGATGGTGATGATAAGGATGATGGTGGTGACGATGATCATGGTGGTGATGATGATGGTGGTGGTGATGGTGATAATGAGGATGATGGTGACAATGATCATGGTGGTGGTAGTGGTGATGATGGTGGCAATGATAATGGTGATGATGATGATCATCATCATAATCACCACAATCGTCAACACCACCATCATCATTCCCACCACCATCATCAGCATCACCATTCTCATAAGTTCTGTATCCATAGAGTGAGTGTCAGACCAGCACAACACTTATTGCTTTTTTAAACAGCAACCAGCATTATTAAAAGCGTAAATGAAGCTCGCAAAAATTTAATCAATCCCGTGAACAATATTCCGCCTACATCTGCAGGACTATCTTCAGGTTTGCATAAATGGAAACATCTGGGGTCAAGCTTTGATCACCCACGTGAATTTGCCGTCAATGCAACAAAGTGGATGATTGGTAAACGGTAACACCTGTGTCCCTGAACGGTCCACACTTCCAGATGTTTCTAAGCACTACAAGAATATCATTGACCTGCAAGTGCAAGAAATGCTGCCAGAAATTGTGTAATTGCAAGAAAAATAATGTAAATTGCAGTCTAATGTATTTCTGTAAAGTATAATGCCAGAGCTGAAAAATGAGAATATGCTGAACTTTTTAATGAATGAAATATGTGTTATGTTCTATTTATTGCAGTTTACCATTGTAAAATATTTGTTACCTACTACTAATGTAACTTATGTTTCTTATTACTTATGTAAGCTATTTGTTACTTATGTCACTTACTGCATTATTAAAGGTTAAAAAATCCAAAACAAATTTTACCAAGTAATGTCTTTTTTAACGTTCAGTTAACCTGTTGCTCGACTTCCGGTTTGGTAAAACGGAATTATTCACGGTATACATAATGCACATTTCTTCCCGACCTTTCCAGCTATTCCCCATCAAGAATGAATTTATATATCATGTCTGAAGCTGCCTCCACCATATTAAAACCATCGGAAATTGTGTATTATTAGTCATAACTTTAAAGATGGCTAGCACCTAAACCGGAAGTGATATCGAATGCCTCTTAATCTTAAAATGTTCACTAACTTATACCCTTTCACTCCTCCAAGTTATATGCTTCTATCACAAACTGCAGTTTTCTTATGATTCATGTGGTCAAGCCGCACTACTAAATGTGGAGGCCGAATCAAGGTCGTCTTTGGTGTTGAAAATGTTGGATAGGAGTTGTTGAAGGTCAGCTGAGGAGAGGTTCGGACGGCGTTTCTTTACTGTTGTTTGAGCAGGAGGTTGCTTTCTTTTACGGGCTTCATTGTCAGAGGATGCGATCCATTCGTGGACGTATGAAGCGGCCTTTGAAAGAGGTTTTTCCGCTGACGTTCAAGGACAGTTCTTGTAAGAGAAGTCTCTGATGGAGTGGTTCAATTAGGCGGGGAATTTCCTGCGAAGTTAAGGGTTCCGAAGTTGTAGCAGGATGAGATGTTGATGATAAGTCGAGGGGTTGAGCATCTTGTTGTTGAGGGACAAGAGATACTGAGGTGATGGTCGAGGGAGGCTTCTGAGCACAAGTCAAAGGAGAGGCCAACTGATCTTGGGTGTTTGAGGCTGTGGGGCGATATGGAGATGGCAGAACCACGATGTCGGGATCCGGCCGCGGTGGGCTCGATGAAGAAAAATCCATTGCGACCAGCGAACGGGAAGCAGACGACGAACGGTAGCGAATGATAGGCAGGTAGCGGATGATGATCAGTGTGTGAGCAACGAATGGGTTGTGAATGACGAACGGGCGGGCGAACGGCGAGCGGGAAGCGAACGATGAACGACACTGAACGAGTGCGCTGCAGCAGACGGCGTCGAAGTCGAAGGGCAAATGACTTGCGTACGACGAACGGGCTGCGAACGGCGAATGGGCTGCGTACGGTAAACAACGAACGGCGAATGGATAGGAGAGCTTATTCAGTCGACGTCTACAACGAGAGCTTGAGGAAAAGAGACGGCTGCCAGGGGCAAGCTGTCTGCTTTTATAGGAGGACTGCGCGTGGTGTGCGTAGTAGGGTTGCGCACTGGCCGGATCAGGAGAGTGAAAAACCTCAAGTCATAAAGAGCACTCAGGAACTGAATGCAATTTAATTTACAGGTAGTAGAAATGTTCTGCCGACGACAAGAAAGCATTTTTGCAGAAGTGTGATTGAAAGTTCAATTGGTATTAATTGCAACATTTTTTAAGCTTTATTTAGACTTCTCACCGTTGGCTGCATCCCTCCGTTCACATACCGGTATTTGGAAAAATCCAACTATTGTAGCCTATACTCGTACTACAACAAAAGTGATGGAGCCTACTAGTTTTCGTTTTGGGAAAAAAAAAGCCATTGCTCGCATCTGAAAAAATTGCAAATAAAAAATAAACATTAAATGTCGTTCGCTCGCATCAGTTTCATTTATACGCCTCCTGAGAACCCCATTATTAATTTTTAGCGGCCGTAACAACTACAGTAGTGATAAAATGGTCAGTAACTTCAAAAAATTCATTTCCTATTTAGAAATGTTACAGGAAAAAAAAATGATCAGGGGCTTAAATCTTTAAACCTGGGCTTAAAAAGAAGTGCCTTCTCTCCAAAGCAAGTAAATCGCCACATACAGCAAACCCACACATGATCAACAAGTAGTTAGCCAGGGGCGGATCCAGAGCGAAGTCTTTGAGGGGGCCGCAAGGCGATTTTTCTGCATTTTCATGTAATTTTTGGCTAATTTAACAACATGTTTTTAACAAGCCCCTCGGCCCCCTTAATGCAGTAGTTACTTACCCCAGCAGTGACAGCACCCATTGGCATCACAGCAGCTGCAAGGCAAACAAAACTTAAAAGGTTAAACATCACCCACAGGTATGGAACAAATCAATTGTATTTACAAAATAAAAAATTGACTCACATGAAGGTATGTGCCTACATTTTAAAGATAAGACAGGTACATATTTATTTTGGTTTCACAGTCACTGATCGCAGTCTATGAACCCTTTCGACATATCCTTGGCGAGGCCAACATTCTCCACGCCCTCCAACATCAACACACTGCTTCGACCACGACCACTCCACGATCTAATGTTGTGTACTGTATTCCGTGCCTACAGTGCCCCACTACGTACATAAGCCACGCAAAATGCTCAGTAAAAACATGAAATGTTGAACACAAATTGGCTGTAAAACAAACAATATGACCTCAATGATAGGTCAGCAGTCCATTTCGTAGACACAGGTCACCTTCCAGACTTTAAAAATGCCGATATCCTTTTAATGAACAGAAACTCTACGCCATCACCACTGAACCCCAAAAACTAACACCCTGCAATCTCACTAAAAGGTCTTTTCGCCAAATAAAAGCTCTTGTACCCCCACCACTTCCAACGAAAACCAATCACTGCACAGAAGCACCTACAAGCTGGGCAAATCACAAAAGGGGCCATAAACCACTAAATTCAAACTCACAGAACAGCCACCACCAGCCACGACACACAAGAAAGAAAAACATCAAAATTCCAGGCTACCCTGGTTAATTTTTGTTTCTATTGCCTATTGAAAAAATACATTACCCAATTTATTAGCATTTTCCTTCTCCAATGCTGTGTCTACTAGAGATAAAACGAGTTCTTCCGGTCCGCTAGCTACTGCACAGCCTCCATCGTATATAAGTCGAGGCGGAGCAGCAGAACTCACCTTTTCGACACCTCTATCCTGCCCAAATGGCAACGAGAGGGGGGGAGGGCAGGAAGCCGGGTAATGTATTTTTTTTAATAGGCAATAGAAACAAAAATTAACCAGGGTAGCCAGGAATTTTGATGTTTCTACTTGCCGTGAAAAAATCCATTACCCAATTTATTAGTATTCCCATAGAGTTCATCACGGCGGCGGGCGCCATTTGACCGGAGTTCCCTAAGCGACCGGCCCCTGTAACACAAAGTGGATTACAGCGTGTCCATGGGTGAAGGTACTCGGTGGGCTGCAACAAGGGCCCAACATGGTACAAGCCGTCGGAACGATAGGACATATCCCGGAGGTAATGGGAAGAGAGGATGATAGGATGGCGCTGGGAACCAATCATTCGAGTGGAAGTGAGCCCAGTCTCGCTATAGAAAAAGTTGAGGATGGCCCCGTCCGATAAAACGGGAGGCTCTCAGAAAGAAAACGGATGGCTCACACCAGATAAAGAGTTCTTCCTCGATCGGGCCCCCCCCCCCGCAGCTACCGAAAGGATGCGTTCATTCAGTAGGTTCCTGGGTCTGTGTTCCGAAGGAGGAGCCAGGAGTGAGGGTAACGCCTTGAAAAGTCGGTCGGGGAAAACAATCACGCTTCTTGGTGGGGCTTGTAGTCCGCTGCAGCGGAAGCAAGCAGCCGGAGCTGCTACCAGGAATACAGTATCCTTAGTGAGACGGTTGAGGCGCACAGAAGCTAAGGTTTAGAAGGAAGAGTCATCAGGGCTGCAAGTAAGGACTATGGAAAGGCCCCAGTCGGGAAACGTCTTGGTGACACATGGGCGATCCAGTGGGAACGAGTGGATTAGGGAAGAGATCTCATAGTCGGTGAGGAGAGCGGTGTATCCGGCGGCTTGAAAGACGGCTATGGAGAATCCCCGTAAACCTTCGTTAAAGAAGGAGGTCAGGAAACGGAGGAGATCGTATAAGGGTGGATCGATCGGATGGACCTGGTAAGTAATACAACAATGAAACTACCGTTTCCAGTGGTTGTCATAAACCCCCTTTACATTTTTTTTGGGTGGAGGACCGCTCGGCAAGAGGCCTCATCTTCAAGAGTGCCTGGTGAGCGGAGGAGACGGATGATAGCAGCCACCCGTAAAGTTGTAGCGAAGGTAGATTCGGATGGTAGAAACGTCCCTGGTGCCGAGAGGAGGACACAGAAGAGGGCGGTTTTTCCGGAGGACTGGAGGAAGGACTTGGTGAACCCGGATAGGGCGGAGAGGATCCTTATGGGAGGAATGGACGAGGTCGCTGTACGAGTCCCATGTGGAGGGGCGGAGGTCGGGAGGCAGCAAATGCAGAAGCGGAGGACGTCGACCAACCGTTGAATAGCAATGTATAGTACAGAAACGTGAGGAGTGCCCAGCAGGAGCACCCGCGGTAATTGGCCTAGGAGGGAAGAACCGAAAGAGGCTGTGCAAGAGGATGCACGTATGGTAGTGGTGCGGAGGGGTATCATGCCATCAATTGTAGAGGTCTAGGAAACACTGCTGGAAGTGGAGGGAGGTGTAGGTCGACGGTAGGTTCAGTGAAATGGCCACAGAACAAGGAAGATGGGGCGCTAGTAGTATAGTAGGCAGTTGTGCAGAGGTCGCCGTAAAGCGTGTTGGCTGCAATGCGGACGTTCGCCCTGGATAACTTGTCAGGAGGAATGATCATGCCGGACGTGTCGCCAGCCGAATGGCGGGGATTGGATGAGGACGTTGGAGGTCTAATATGATGAGGATCGTGGTACTGCAGGCCCAGAGGAAGCAAGTCCCCCCCCCTCGTCGTCCCGAGCAGGGGATCGAGGGGTAGGATGATGCAGAAGGCGGAGGGCGGCGGCAGAGGGTGGTGGAAAGCGGGAGACGTCACGTAGCGGATGTGGACATATACTGGAGATGGTCGATTGTTATGGGAAAACCATAAGGAGGGAGAGCAGTAGCGGAAACCAGGTTGCGACTAGTCCAATTTGGAGGAAGAGGATGGCTTGTAAAGAAAACAATCGGGGACGATCCCCTCGATTGTCCGCAGCAGTTCTGGCAGTGGAATCTCGGAAGGATCAGGGTATCCTTGGAACGGTAGGGTAGGTTGATCCGAGAGGAACGGTTTGGCGAGTAACAGGAATCAGAGTCCTTGTCCTCAGGAGGGTCTTGAGGAGGCAACTGAGCGGACAAGATGGGACGAGGCGGATCGTCTAGGGCAGCAGAAGGACCAGCATCCTCACGGGAAGACTCGTGTCGCTTAAGGGTGGAGGCAAGCCAAACTGTCGTATAATCAAACTGGAGCCTTTCATTTAAAGGTTTGGAGTGAGGAGTCCATGAGGGAATGTACTGAGGACGGAGTGAGTGGGTCACTGGTTCACTGTGTGGTGGAATGTCTATTTACCGAAGGATGGGATGAACGCGAGGACAAATCCCGAGGAGTAAATTACAGTCCTGCAGAGGATGCTAACTTGGCAGCAACCTTCCGAGTTTTAAGTCGAAGATCCTAAGCAAGTGTGTCGTTCCGTGGCACGAGAGAGTCTGTTGGCAGGAGAACGTAGGTGCCGTACTGGAGACAGTTGACTGCAAGGGATCGGGGACGTAGCTACAGTGTATCTAGGTATTAGGACGGCTCAGAAATAAGAAGATAGTGCGCGGACGCGGCTGCAACAGTATCTGCAACCGGTGGGACCGGAGGGAATGCGGAATGATGAGTGCAGGATGAGGAGCCATCCCCCGGCGTCCCTGTAGCACGAGGCATAAGGACGGCGTTACCGAGGATGGGGCCGGACGCAGCGAATGGCGTGAAGCGGGGAACAAGGCGGACAGCTTGGCTCTGAGGGAATTAGGAAGTAGATTACCTAATGTGGTGGGCAGTGTCCTATCCTGCCCCTACCTTACAGACAAAGGTCTAGTAAGGGGAAGGAAGGGTGGTGAGGATCGTGACGTTGTCGTTCTGAATGGGAGCAAGCCCCCCCCCGAGTAGGGGAGTGAGGGGCAACGAGAGGAGCGTAAAAAGCGTCCTGTGAGGAATGCATCCAAGAGCCCAGGAGTAGGGCTTGGGGAACTGCAGACTGATTCATGCAGGCCTATGTTAGAGAGCTTATGTCCTTTTCCCGGAGGTATAAATGTGGGCGGAACTGGTAGAGGACCAGAGGCAGTAGGATGCGGAGGACCGGGATGGGATATGGAGATAAATAGGATGGAGACCTCCATCCGCAGGAGAGTTGGAGGATCGTCGTTGCTCAGGAATCGAAGCTTTGGTGGATGAAAGGTAGGCGAAGGCTGGCCGATGATTCAAGAGGAACAGTGAAGGCTGGTGATGGTAAGGACAGAGGCGGATGGCGGAGCGTGCGTCCGAGGATCAAAGGACTAGCTAATGAAGAGGATGAAAGACAAGAGGATGGTGCCTGCGAGATGTACGGGATACGACCCGAGGCGGATCGGTCACTATGAAAGCGCCCCTGGTTGCTTCAGAAGGAAATGAGGACATTAACGCCGGGAAGATAGCGGACGGTGGATCGAGTGGTTGTCGAACAGAAGAGGATCGGTGAGTAGGGATGCGTCTAGACCGACGATGTGTCACTGTGGCAGGCAGGAGGAATTATCCTGATCCTAGGGGAGGACGGAGTGGCCCTCCGGCCTGCGGATCCAAGGACTGTAGAAGGTATGGCCGGGAACGGAACCTCAACCGGTAGAATCCTGGAAGACATCCTGCAGAAGCGGATGAGGGTGGATCCCAAAGAGGACGAGGATCGCTGGTCTGGAGGACCGCGGACGAGAAGAAGATGGAGAGGATCGACGGACGGGAAAACGCCCAATCGGTGGTGGAACACTTGCGAAAAATAGAAGCATCCTAGTCTGAGGATGGACCGGACCTCTGTCTATCCGCTCATAATGGTGGAGCAGAGGAAACCGGGAGCGAAGCGTCAACCGGGAGTGGATAGTGAAAGTAGCCGGTCCTAAGGACCGGTGGATCCGTGAAGAGGATGGAGGTATGCTGAAGGACGGACACAAGGATTGGATCAGTTGAGGAGCAGCGCATAGCACAGCTGCATAGGACGAAAGTCGAGGAAAGACGAGCGGACTGCATCGTCAGAATATATATCAGAAAGAGGGCTGCGTAGTAGGATGCGCAGGTGGCGAAGACACGGAGGGATACCATACCCCTTTAAGTTACAACAGCATCCAATACTGAAGGGAAGGAAGGCACAATCCGACAGTGAGCGGTGAAACGGCTCAACCAAAAAGGGCTGTGCAGAAGCAATGCGCAGTGGGGAGCCACGGATTAGGAGCTTCTTTAGGTGAAAGCCGATAGAAGGCAACGAAGCAGCCAGTCCCAAGGAATGCGGCGTGGAGGTAGCCCCCGGGCAGGGGGACTGAGGACGATGATCGGCGCTGGGCTGAACAGAGTCACCCACTGCCCATACGCAACACAGACGCGAGGTTGTCGGCCAAAAACAAGGAACGGTCGTTCCGAGGGATGGCAGCGTGCGGAGGGCCCAGACAAGCAGCCGGGACCAGCGAGGAAGGGGGGGGGGGGATACCCCTTGCGTCCCCTTTGCCCGCGGTATCACGAAGGGGGGGGGGCTGTTTGGAGAGGCGTGCTAGAAGCAGCGGAGTGGACCGCGTGGCGGCTAGAGAAGAAAAGGTGAGCTCTGCTGCTCCGCCTCGACTTATATACGATGGAGACTGCGCAGTAGCTAGCGGACCGGAAGAACTCGTTTTATCTCTAGTAGAAACAGCATTGGAGATGGAGATGCTAATAAATTGGGTAATGGATTTTTTCACGTCAAGTAGAAACTGGATATAGTTTAGTGCTCCAAGTTTCACAAAATGTGTAACTAGGCCTACAGTTGACACCGTTTATAAGGGACTCAGTTTTAACGAATTATGGCTTTAAAATTACAGATTCCAACAACCATTCTAATGGATTTAGTGCTATTCTCTACCGGATACAAAGAATTTCAGTTAAGGAACTTTTTCACTGACTCTTGAGGTTCTTTGTAAGAGGCGTCGACTGTAGAATAAACTTTTTTTTTTGGTCTGACTCGGATCCTAGGAAGGATTAAAAATTTGAATTCATAGACAATTGCAGTTGAGTGAGTTGAATGAAACTTTTATTATCCTTCTCACTATATTCGAGCATCCTATGTGAAATAGCTTTTGCAACATTTGCAATCTATAGGTTAGCGTGAATGTAGCAAAATTGAAGATTCTACCAGAAAACTTGTTCTCGCAGGAGAATCTTAACCCTTTGAGTGCTAAACCCGAGAAAATCTCGGGCCAAACACAA